>JAYESA010000003.1:105596103-105601103 GCA_036927795.1 Iris macrosiphon | reverse complement strand
ATATTTAATTGTATTTATATTTCATTAATGATTGTATTATATTTTTATTGATTATTTTAGGATTTTGGCTAGCCTGGAACCCATGTCAGACCCTAGTGGACCCATGTCCGACCCAGCCCACACCCTTGTGAGACTTATTTTTGGGGTTTAGATATTTATTATATTTTTAGTGGGTTAGTTGGAGAGATTTGGAGTTAGTTTGAGTACTTTTGGAACCCGAAACCCAAAACCCAATTTGCATGACTTAATGGGAGGACATTTTGGTAATTTTCCATTCATGTAACCTATTTTTCTTACAATGGCCGGCCTCTTTTTCTTATGGACAACAGCCCCTCTTCTTCCCTATTCTTCTTCTTCACTTCTTCTTCTCCACTCTTTCCTTCTTCTTCTTTTCTTCTTCCCACCTTCATTCCAAGTAAGTTTTCTTATTTTGCTTCCTTTCTTCTTCTATTTATTTCATTTGTTTGAACCCTAACCCTACATTCTTCCCCAACCTAGGTGGATAGAGCTTAGATTTAGTGTTGGAGCTTAGGTTGGGAGCTTGGAAGCTAGGTGTGGTGGATTTGGAGTATTTTGGAGACTTTGGCTTGGGATTCCAACTCCCAAGAGGTAAACCCTAATTTTCCCCCTTGTAATTACTTTTATATAGTGTAATTAATAGTTTAGAACCTTCCTAAACCCTTAGGCTACCCGTGGAAGGAAGTTGGAACTAGTTTGGTAGTGTTTGGAGACTTTAATACTAGGTTTTGTGTCAATTTCGGGTGGAATCCGAATTTGGCCCAATTTTGGGTGATGCCCTAGGTTAGAAGGACCTAGGTAGACATTGTCGGGTGTCTTTAGAGTGAGTGTGTGTGTCTCCGTTCGGACACGGGAAGCAGTGTCACGGAGAAACGGGCGTTTCGGGCATTTTTGGAGTTTTCGTCATCGCCGATTCTAAGTACGTGCGCATTTTTGCCACGGACCTATAATCGATGCAGTAGCATTTTTTCTAGGATCTAGACATCGTTTAGGACCCGTAGGTAAATTTTAGGCCGATTCTGAGTTGGTTTGGTGTGCGTTTCAGGAGGTTTTCCGAACCACACACCGCGTGTTCGTCGAAATGACCGAATGACTATTTCGGCGTGGTTTCCTAGTTTCGGGCTTGTGCGTGCGTTGGGTTAGTATCGGAGAGTGTGTGCTAGAATTCTCGGGCTATATTTTATATATTTATAGGTGTTTGTGCTGGTCGGGGTCATTGGGCATGCGTTGGTGAGCGTTGTGGGCGTTGTGTGCGTTGTGTTGTGTGTTGTGTCTATGTGGTGTTTATATATATATATGTGTATATATATTTGTGCATGTTTCTATATATATATATATATATATATATATATATATATATTTCTATTTATATGTATGTTTTTATGTGTTTGTGAGTGTGTTAGTGAGTGCTTGTGTGAGTGTGTTGGTGCTAGTGTATGTGTGTAGGTGAGTGTGTGTGTGAGTATGAGTGAGTGTTTAGATATATATATATATATATATATATATATGTATATGAGTTTGAGTTTGTGTGAATATATGTATATATATATTTATATATATATGTATGAGTGTTTGTGTGTGTGGTTGTGTATTAGTGAGTGTGTGTGTGAGAGTGTGTGTGTGAGGGTGTGTGAGTGTGAGTGTGTGTGAGGGTATATATTTATGTTTGAATGTGAGTGTGTGTGTGTATATATATATATATATATGTGTGTGTGTGTGTGTGTGTGTGTGTGTGTGTGTGTGTGTGTGTATAAATATATAGATGTGTATATATATATATATATATATATATATATATATATATATATATATATATATATATATATAATTATATGTGTATGTGTGTTGATATGTGTTTGAGTGTGTGTGTGTGTTAGATTATATATAAGTGTGTGTATATATATATATCTAGTTGTATATATATATATATATATATATATATATATATATATATATATATATATATATATATATATATATATATATATAGTGATATATATATATGTATATAGGAGTGTGTGTGTGTGTGTGTGTGTGTGTGTGTGTGTGTGTGTGTGTGTTGTGAGATGGGAGGGGGGGACTGGAACCTGGAACAGCAACAGCAGCTGCTGCTGTGGGGCAGCAGCCACCACAGCAGCAGCAAACAGAGCAGCAGCAGCAGCATTTTGCTGCATCAGCAGCAGCAGAAGCACAGCATCACCAGCAGCAATTTGAGGGGCAGCAGCAGCAAATACGAGGGAGAGAGAGAGGTATACATATATATATAGATAGATAGATTAGTAGATAGTTAGATTAATAGTTAGGTGGATATATAGATAAGATAATATGATAGACAGATGGATAGCTAGCTAGATATATAGATAGATAGATAACAGTTAGATAAATAGATAGATTGATAGATAGATATCTAGATATCTAGATAGGTAAATAGATTAGATAGATAGATAAATAGATAGATACATACATAGGTAGATAAATAGATAGATAGGTATCTAGGTAAATAGATATCTATATAGATACTAGATAGTTAGATAGATAGTTAGATAGATACTAGATAAATACTAGATAAATAGATAGATAGATATTAGATAGTTAGATAGATAGATTGATAGATAGCTAGATATTAGATAGATAGTTAGATATCTATATCTATATGCATAGATATATATATAGATATATACATAGCTAGATAGATAGTTAGATATCTAGGTATAGATATATATTTATGTATAGGTAAGGTAAGGTATTGGGTATATATATATAGGTATATGCCTATATGTATTAGATATCTATATTTTAGCCTAGATTATAGCTAGATATATATGTTTATGCATAGTTAGTTAGCTAGAGGGGTAGTCGGGTTGAGTTTAGAGCGGTATCTCAATACCTTGAGATATACAAGGTATTGAGTTTCGAGCGGGGTATTTGAGCAATAGCCTAGGATATGTATTAGAGTGATTTTTATATGCTTATATGTATATATTTACGTGTGCTAGCATAGGTTTTAGCGGGTTTAGGTGGGGTGCGTAGCCTAGGTTGAGGTATCGGATACCGAGGGTATCCTGGTATCTCAAGGAGGTGAGTTTGAGAGTTTTCTAGCTTAATGACCTCGGTTTGACCTAGAATTTCAGGAGCACCCTAGTTTGACCTAGACTTGACCATAGTTGACTCGGTTGACCGCCAAAGTCAACTTTTGACCTAGTTTTGACCCAGAGTTGACTTTTTGGACCTAGAGTTGACTTTTTGACCCAGATTTCACCGGTTTGACCCGTTTGACCTAGAATGACCCTAGAAGCCTATTTTTAGTTATTTTATTTCTGTTTAACTCATTAGAACCCTATTTAACCTTGTTTTTTGCAATAGGTCCTTGCGACACCGGTTCGGATCGCCAGTTGCTCAGGATGTCAGGCGAGTACATTCTCTGATAGTTTTTATTATCTGATGATTATTATGATTCAGCTTCTAGTATAGTACCATCTGATTATTCTGGCATAACATGGGACACTGACTGGTATTTCTGGATTCATTTACTTGCGACACGTATATTTCATGTTTCTGGCCTCTATTCTGGAATTACTACAGGCATCACTACAGGCATCACTCATGTTTCAAGCTGGACTCATCTTGATTTACGTGTCGGGTCTTAGATTTACTTGTATTAGTCGGGCCAGGGAAATACTCGAGTAGACATATAAACATTCCCATCTGGAATCATCAGGAATCACTCCCTCTGGTCTAATCTGGAATGATAGCAGCCGCGCACCCAGTGCGCGGTGAGCCGTACTTACCCCTAACCGTTTACATATCGAAACAAGTATTTCAAAGACACCGAGTTCATTCTTTATAGTCTGGACTCACTTGCATTTCTCGTTGGTCTCACTTACATGTTTCTGGACTTGACTCACTACATGTATTTCATGCTGGACTCACTACACGTTCATGTGCACGGACTTGATCTTAGCTTAGATTTCTTGTATCTTACAGTTATTACTATCTTGCTTCTGATATTCCTGCATCTTTACCTTTATGCACCAGTGATTTATATATTTCTTGTTTCATACTTGCTTCATTCTTCTTGCTACTTGCTATAACTGTTTTATAGTTTTTATCATTTAAATGGAACTGCTGTTAGAGATATACTTGCTCCAGTCCTGACTGGACATATTTTTCAGAGTATCCGGAGGAGTGGTGCCCGACGTTTTATGGACCTGAGCCTGTTAATGGTGCAGGCAGGGACCCTCTAGTTTAGGGGTAATTTTCGGGTTGGTAGCCGGGATCACTAAGACCTTGTTGTTGTTTTTATTAGTTTTTAGCACCGGATTTGTCTCCGGTTTTGGATTGAGACCTTGTGTTGTATATTATTTTGGATGATGTATTATTATTATTGATGTTGTGGTTGTCGTAGTAGTTATTGTTGGTTAGACTTTGGAGTCGTTAGTCTTCTTTGTTATCTTATCGTGCTTAGATTCGTGATTGGGTACTTGATTATCATTATGATATTGCTCCTCCGTTTGGAGTTGAGATCTTGACAGGTTTATATATTGATTGCGTGAGATTGTTATCTAAATAGTTGACCTAGACAGTGTTCTACCGTCGATGCTGCGGCGTAGGCTGGACGTACCCACGACTCATGTCCGATTTTTCGGGTGCGGGTCGTGACAATTTTCCTATTCCGACTAGTACAAGTGAATCCAAGACCCGACACGTAGATCAAGTATGAGTCTAGTCTGAAACATAAGTGATGCCTGTAGTGATGCCTGTAGGTGATGCCAGTAGGTGATTCCAAAATAGAGGCCAGAAACATAAAAAATACGTGTCGCAAGTAAATAAATCCAGAAATACCAGTCCGTGTCCCGTGTTGTGCCGGAAAAATCAGATGATACTATACTAGAAGCTGAATCATAATAATCATCAGATAATGAAAACTATCAGAGAATTTACTCGCCTGACTTCCTGAGCAACTAGCGATCCGAACTGGTGTC
>JAYESA010000003.1:105438603-105593603 GCA_036927795.1 Iris macrosiphon | reverse complement strand
CTAACTCGTCGATTCTAGGTCCATGGCAAAAACGCGCACGCACATAGAGCCGACGACGACAAAAACCCCAAAAATGTCCGAAATGCCCGTTTTTCTGCGACACGACTTCACGTGTCCGAACGGAGACACGCACTAACCCTCAAGACACCCGACAACGTCTACCTAAGTCCGTCTAACCTAGGGTATCACCCAAAATTGGGCCAATTTCGGATTTCACCCAAAATTGACACAAAACCTAGTGTCAAAGTCTCCAAACACAACCAAACTAGTTCCAACTTCCTCCCACGGGTAGCCCTAAGGTCTAGGAAGGTTCTAAACCACTAATTACACTATATAAGAGTAATTAGTAAGAGAAAAGTTAGGGTTTATCTCTTGGGAGTTGGAATCCCAAGGCCAAAGTCTCCAATCCACTTGAAATCACCTCCATCAAGCTCCAAGCCTCCAAATCTAGCCTCCACACTAAGTCTAGGCTCTAAACACCTAGGTTAGGAGAAAATGTAGGGTTAGGGTTCACATCTATGAAGAATAGAAGAAGAAGAAGAAGAAAGAGGAGAATTATGGTGCTTACTTGAAGTTGGGAGAAAGAAAGAAGGAGAAATAGAGAATGGAGAAGAAGAAGAAGAAGAAGAAGAAGAAGAAGAAGAAGAAGAAGAAGTGAAGAAGAAGAAATGGGGGGGCTGGGGCTGCTGTTACATGGGTCTGGGAAGTGGGGGGGCGGCCATTCACATGTAATAAGGGTTTACATAGCCAAAAGACGAAAAAGCCCCCTCTCCTAACTTGGGTTTGGGTTTCGGGTTCCAAAAGCACTCAAACTAACTCCCAATCTCTCCAACTAACCCACTAAAAATATAATAAATATTCTAAAACCAAAAATAAGTCTCACAAGAGTGTGGGTTGGGTCGGACATGGGTCCACTAGGGTCTGACACGGGTCCAGGCTAGCCAAAACCCTAAAACAATCAATAAAAAAATAATACAATCACCAATTAAATATAAATACAATTAATTATAAATAATACACAAATAACCAAATTAAAAATTAAAAAAATACCCGGCTCTGGAAATGGGGTAGTGACACATACTCTTCATAAGGAGTATCCATCATTGGCAGTCTTGAAATCTCTGCCATTTCGTGAAGGGCCAATCCCAATTCCCCTAGCGGAGTAGCGAAAGTCCCAATGAGCGAGATATATTGCTCCATCAAAGCCAAGAACAGGTTAGGGTTAAGAGGTAACCCAATACTGGTAGCACTCACAGCCGCGTACAGACCGATGCTCTCCAGCTCCGTCTGAAAGTTCTTCAGGGCCCAGGCAGATAAATGAACCCATCGGAGGTTTGAAGGGCTAACCTACCCGTTGGTCCGAGGATTGACCTTGGGGTACACTCCTACATGCCCCATAAAGTCATTGCATAAAGTCGACAATTGGACTGGTTGGAGCAGTGAAGTGTCTTCACTCGGGATACTGCCCGGAAACAATCCCCTGAAAGGCATTACAGGGCCTGAAGGGCGGCTCACAAATGATCCTTGGTCGGACCCTTTCTGATAAAATATCTTCTCCGGCTGGCCGTGAAGATTAGGGGTCAGGGTCCACGACATCTTCCTTGGATGCGTAGCATAGAAGAATGCCGAGATAGGGTAATCTCTCAGCATCTTTGGCAGGTACATGACCATTCCCCCAACAGTAAAAACCCAGTCTTCCTTCTTGGGCTTCATCTGGGATTATTTATCAATCATATCCCCGAAGAGGAAAGCTGTTTTATGTATTTTGCCCCGTCTATATACGTCAGGGGCTCTCCGTTGATCATGCTCAACAGCATTCGCTCTCCTTGAGACGATATCAGGATTCCCTTTCCTTCAGGATACTGGGGTCCGAAAATAGGAAATGTCACATAGGACAAATCCTTCAGATAATTGGAGTTCAGCATCCCAGCAGCAGAACCCATCACCTCAGCCAAAAGAGGGATCTGCAAGTCTACTACAAAATACAAGAAGAACAAGTCAGTTTCTACACTAGATATTACAGTCTTGCAGCTTACGCCAAAGATCAACAGTCTATGCTTTTACGCCAAGACTATAAAAACTTGAGTTTTTACGCTAGAACCTATTTTCGAGGCATAAAATTCAAGGTTGACAGTATACACAAAAATCTAACAGTCTGTGTTTTTATGCCAGACTGCCAAAATTTGAGTTGTTATGCCAGAATTTTTATCCAGAGCGTAACACTCAAAATTTGTAGTATACGCCAAATTTCGACAGTCAAAGCTTTTATGCCAGACTGCAAAAATATAGAGTTTTTACGCTGACACATTAGGAATGTGGACGTAAAAGATAAAACATTTCTGTGCATAATCTTCCTCGAAGAGGCTCTCAACACAGAAGATGGCCTAGCGCGTTCACGTACAACGTGTGCGAAGGGTTTTCTTAGTTTTTGTTGTCCTAAAAACTTTACCTATAACGCCCGGTGCACAGCTTGACGGTGGGACACTTCGTTCTGAGGGAGGTTCGCTCTGCCCGATGGGAGTCGCTCTTGCTTGGGCAGAAGAGCGAGAAGAGGAGGCAGCTTTCTTTCCCTTGGTGGTAGAAGATTGTTTCGGTGCCATTGCTAAAAACTTAGAGTGCTCAGAGAAGAAACGAAGGAAAGCTCTCAAAGAGACGAATATTTTTCTTTCGCAAAAGGCAGATGAAAAATTTTCTCTCTGAAGACCTTGGGGTACTTATAGAGTTCAGATAAACTCCTCGAATCCCTAACCAAATTTGATATTTAATATTCGGTTATGATTGGGGACTACGTCAGCCTATTATTCAGGGAAAGCGGACAGTCAGCGAATTCAAAAAGTTTTTCGTGCAGAGCAGATTCGTAATTTTTACGCCAAGGAGCTTTTTTACGCTCAGAAGCTATAAATCTACGGTTTTACGCTCAGAGGCTATAAGTCTACGATTTATGCCCGGATGCTTTTACGCTCGGTAGCTTTTACGCTCGAGAGGCTACAAACCTACGACTTCACGTTCAGAGGCCACAAATCTATGATTTCACGCTCAGGAGCTTCTTACGCTCAGAGGCGACAAATCTATGACTTCACGCTCGAAAGTTTTCTTTTCAGAGGCTATAAATCTACAGTTTTATGCCCGGATGCTCTTATGCTCAGCAGCTTTTACGCTCAAGAGGCTATAAACTTACGATTTTATGCTCATCTACACTACGGATCTATAACTTTTCACATATCTCAAAATACGCAGGCCAGAGTATGCGTATATCTGAACAATTCTCAAGACGGCCAATTACAAGGGTTCACGCAGAAGATGCTCCTTCTTGGTCTCAAAATATCCCAAGTACCCAAAGTATACAGAGTTCAGCATTGAAAATGACTCTTTTTTTGGGTCGATTGGAAGTTCATCCAAAATCCAGTCTGAATATTTTCTCTATAGTTCAAGATGCGACACAGTTTCAACAGCCATTTCTTGCCCTATTTTAAGATATTTTTGGGAAATCATTCTTGAAGATGATGATCTGAACAAGAATTCTTCTTATCAGAGAAGTGACAGTTCAGAATTCTACGTAATTCCTCGTTCAAAATAGCATGACAGTTCGGATATTCGACTTAAGTGCTAAGCAGCTTTCTATGCGTCCTCAGTTACGCGTAAAAGACGGAACGAGATCAGATACTCTTTTTATCAAAGTCGGCGTAAAGTTATTCAGACGTGTCGAAGCTACACATATTCAGACTTCATCACAGCAAAGAATATGGCAAATCATCAGATGCGTAAAAGAAGACAGTTTTATTAATCATGATTACATATGATGGAAATTCAGTTACAAAGGGTTTTTTCATCTTCATGATTACATATGATGAAAATCCTTGTTCTACCAAGGGTTTCTTATTTTCACTTAGGATCACGCCAAGAGTCTGTTCTGTCAGGTTCTCGCATTGGTGGAGATCTTTATCCGTCTTCTTCAGCGGTTAGTCGGTTTTCGCGGCCGATTAACAAGAAAATAATAAATGGCGGGAGGATACAAAACTGGGCCTGTATAAATTATTCAAGAGCCCATCCTCCATACGCCATGACAGATTGAGTTGAGGTGTTAGACCCAACTCAATACTAGAAGACAGGGCTAGTATGTCTGCCCTCGTCCACCAACAACGAGAGAAAATATAGCTTGCAAGCTGTATGGTCGAATGTGACCCTTCCTCTCTCCTGGACGAATCGCCATATGAAGTTGCTGATTATCCCGAGCAAATGAAGCTATGATATCCTTCCATGATCCATCGTTGTAGAGGACATTTGCTCGAAGTCGCCTTCTTTTTTGGCTCTTTATATGCTGGAAGAACATGATCTTCTTCTTCCTCAAGTCGACCCGACGAACTTCGGCAATCATTTCTGTGTGGTGAAGGAAATATGAGAAGAACAGGTTAACTCATCAGCCTTTATATAGGCAAAAGAGAACACACCGAATCTCAACAAATCCCCAAAAATCCGCCAAGAAATCAGTCTCGAGGAACGAGTCAGACTTGACCGTTTCATGCTTCATTCAAAGTATTTCAAATTACGAGGAATTTGAAAACTTTGAAGGGGGTCTTGTAGAAACATAAAAAATACGCTGTAGAGTTATACGCAGTATTTCAGTACTGGGCGACATAAAATATGACTTCAAAGCCATCGGCGTACAACAGGGCTTCATCGCTAGTACAGCGTAAAATATAAGCTCCAGGATAATCCGCGTAATACAGTATTTCCAGGCTGCTTCAGCGTAAAAAGGTTGTTACATCGCCACTTTGGCGTAAAATCTACTCGCTTTTAATGCAGCGGAAAGTTGTACGGGGAACTCTTCGTATTCCTCGAATGAACCTGTCAGATCATGCAGTGAACCTGACTCCTGACAAAGAGTACTACACAACTATCCAGATGACGGCTGTAATAATGATTCGGCACAGAGACCCAAACCGTCATTTAGTGACATTTGCTTGATATAAATTGCTTTTACGCATTCAACGAAATACGCTGCCTAGTTTTATACAGGCAGATGTGAGCTTTTACGCTCAGCAGAAGATAAAACAAACTGCCACGTCAAAAGCTGCTCTTCGTACAGAGCTCGAGGCACGTCTCTGCATTTAATGCACAAAATAGGGGCAGATCTCTGCATTTAATGTAGGAGATTTGGTTCTATTTTCAAAGACTGGGCGAGCCATAATTACGGCTAATACGTCCACGTCATCACCTCTGCATATTACGCCATCAGGCTATTTTCAGCTATAGGAGCACGCTGTACGCTATCACTTTGAAATACGCCACCTGGCTATTTTTCAGCTATAAGGAGTACGCCGTTGTTATCTCCTCGGAATATGCCAACTCAGGCTATTTGGTCCAGAATACGCTCAAGACCTCAGTCAAGGAAGGAGGACCGGCTATCTTTTACGCTAGCTACCTATCCATGCAGCATCAGGCTTCTACGCCTACAAGGCTTCTATGCCTATTTGGCTTCTATGCCGACTCGACAACCAATTGGCTTCTACGCCAACTTGACAACTATTTGGCTTCTACGCCATGGTGACAATTATTGGCTTCTATGCCAACCTTTTCTACACAAGGGGCAATTACCTACGTGGCTTTCATGCCGTGATCTTCGCAGCAGTTATACGCATTATCTTATCATAGAATACGCGTCACACGCAGATTCAGAAGGTTATCTATACGTGGGTGGCAGTTATTATAACCGCCGTGTAAAATGTGTCATACTCTCCACTGTCCGACTTCTACGCTGACTGGACGGTTACTGTCACTAAAACCCTATAAATAGATATCTCTATTGACAGAGGTCGAAAGGTCGCAAATTCCAGGGTCGGAAAATAGGGTTGGAAATTGATTTTGAGAGAGAAGAATCCAGAGCATAGACAGAGAGTAGTGATCGACGATTTTGGCATCGAGCATCCACTCCCTCTTGCAATCTTTGAAGCTTCTCTGCCTTCTACAGCACTTCTTCATCATCGTGTGGTCCAAGGGACAAAGTAATCGACCGCAGATCAGACTCCTATAGCAATATTTACCCAGATTAAATTTTGTACTTAACATCCTCGTATAGGATTAATAGTACTTCTTGTTTGTAAACCTAAGAAAGGGTTTCGTATAAACCTAGTTTTATTTCTTTCGTTTATTATCAAACAGTCCTCATATCATTTCTACCGGTATTATGGTTGTTTTATTCATATTGTTATTCATCTGCTGTTGTAGCCTAGTTTTTATAGACTCATATTTCTTCTCGAGTCTATTCGAGTTTGTGTGTTATTGGGCAGCCGACTTTAGCACATGTAGCTATTTCTTGTATATTTTTGTTCATTGTGGATTGAGACATAGATGTTTATATTTACTGAATTATTTAGATAGTGACCATTTTTATTACAGCTTATACGTATTCGAGTCGGAGCAGAGTCTGGTCGAATGCGTAGCTGGCGTATCGCGTATTCCTGGTCCTATGTATTATAGGACTGGGGCATGACAAAACCGAGTAAAGCCAAGTCAAGTCAAGTCATCTGAAGCCATGTAAGTTTATGTCTAGTCAGGTTAAGTCATCACGTGTCCAAGCAAAAGCCAGAAGAATCAAAATGAAATGACAAAAAACCAAGAATTTCTAAAGAAAGAGAACGATCGGTATACCGTCGGTACAGTCCAGTACACCGTCGGTATACCGGTCCAGAGATAGGAAAAACACAACAAGTCTGGATTCCAACAACTCTGTATAGCGTCGGTATACTAAAGTATATCATCGGTATGTCGTTCCAAGTAGGCAAAAAAGTTTCTGGAAAACAAAGTTCCACAAATCGGTATATCGTCGGTATACTGTAGTATACTGATTCGGTATACTTTAATATACCGTCGGTATTCCTACCAAGACAAATATCCTGAAATCGGTTAACAATTTCGGTAAGGATCGGTATACCATCGGTACAATGTAGTATACCGTCGGTATGCCGATAAGGTTCACAGAAAATATTTAGAAATCTAAGTTGGTCAAAATCTGTATACCCTCGATATATTGTAGTATACCGTCGGTATTCCAGTTTCTAAGAATAAACATGGTTAAAGTCAAGTCCGATTTTCAGGACCCAAATTAAACTCCAAAAATTACAAGAATCAAGTCTAACAAGAAGTCAAGTCTAGGGTAAGTCTTATATCACAATATAGACTAAATCTCACGGTCACAACTCCGATAACATTTCCACTACCAAGTTACCAAAAAGAGACAGAACAAGATCTTACCAAAAATTAAAACTAAAACAAGATCTTATCAGAAATTAAAACTAAAACGGTCAAAAGGCTAGAAATTACGAGATGAACAATTATAGTAAATCACGTCTAAGCTAAAAAGCAACAACCAAGGCTCCAGGAAAGTAAAATAAAATAAAGTAAAAGAAATTCATAGAATCGGCAAGGTGTACTTGCCTAAAGTGAGCTTCCAGCCTAAACCTTCTAGTCCACCACCACGAAGGGGTTCAAAAACCAAATTTTAGGTCTCAAGACCAAGCTCCAAGCTATTGAGAAAAATGGTGAAGAGAAAAGAGAGAAAAGAGAAATGAAAAGAAAAGAAAAGAAAAATCAAGGGCTATTTATAAAGAAATTCTCGAAAATATCTCAAAAAATAAAACAAGTATCTGTCGGGCAGTATACCGTCGGTATACCGGTCAGATAGTAAAGTTTCAATTTTAAAAAAAAATTAGCTTCCTCGAGAACCAATATAATACAATAAATAGCACACAAAAATACGTATCCACTTCAAATATGAATAGTGTGAAACGAGTCTCACAACTGTCCCCTCCTTAGAAAAAATTCGTCCTCAGAATTTTCTTAAGGATCCAAAATCAACTAACAAGAAAACCCAAGAAAGCAAGCACAAAACTAAAACAAGAAGAAAACTCATGTGAGCATTAAATTTCCTTGGAAACAACAAGAAATTAGAAAAGAAAACAATAACAGACATAACAGATAAGCTACCAATCAATCACATGCACAGGCTAAGATAGGACACGGGTATACGAATAAGTATACCTCCCGAGTCAAAGAAAAATGGATAACGAGTAGGCATATCATCCTCGCCCTCCCACGTCGACTCGCCCAGTGAGTGATGCCCCCAAGCAACTCAAAATAATCTGATAGTCCGGTTCTTGAAAACCTTCTCCCTCTGGTCCAAAATAGACACGGGCCTCTCCTCATATGATAGGTCGGTACCAACGGCCAACTTAGAATAATCCAGGATATAGCTCGGGTCTGGAATATACAAGCACAATTGAGATACATGAAAGATGTCACATACCTCATGAAGCGATGGTGGAAGAGCTAGACGATAAGATACGTCTCCAACTCGCTTGAGAATATCGAACGGGCTTATATATCTGGGACTAAGCTTTCTCCGTACTCAAATATGATAACTCCACGGGTAGGCAAAATTCTCAGAAATACATTATCGCCGACAAAGAACTCAAGATAACGACAGTGCTGATCTGTCCAATGACGCTGGTGATCCTGAGCCACTCTGAGATGCTCTCTGATCAGCCTGATCACTCCAACCAACTAAACAATCATCTATGGACCAAGCATCTTTCTCTCGCGAATATCATCCCAAGCTAATGGTGATCTATATATCCTACTATACAAAGCCTCAAAGGGTGCAATCTGAATGCTCGCCTGAAAGCTGTTGTTATAGGAGAACTCTACTAAATACAAATGATCCTCCGAAGATCTACCAAGTCAAGTGTACAAGCTTGAAGCATATCCTCCAAATTCTAAATAGTATTCTCCGCATATCCTTCTGTCTACGGATGGTTGGAGGAACTGAACTTCAACCTAGTACCCAAACTCTATTGTAGGCTCTACCAGAAATGAGACATGAACCACGAATCTCTATCTGAGGCTATGCTAAATGGCACGTCATGTAATCTGACTATCCACCTTATATACATCTAAGCTAGATGCTCTGTAGACTGGCGCACTATTAAAGGAAGAAAGTGAGTAACCTTCGTGAGTCGATCTACTATATCCCATATAGCATCTTTGCCAGATAGGAAACTAGGAAGACCGATCACAAAGTCCATAGTAATATGGTCCTACTTCCACTCTGGAATAGGTAAGGGCTGAAGTAGTCCGGCCGGTCTCTATAGAAGCATAGAAAATATGCATCAATGTGACCTTGTGCCCCAAAACAAAAATTCAGAAAAAATCAGTCCATAGAGTCTTTCTGCGGCCAAATAAGCCAACAGCCATGCGCTCCCAAAAGGAGGCTCAAATTAGGCCGTAGGATTACCATGTGGCCCAAAAAGATAACATACATGCATCCCCAATTAGTCAAAGCAGTTTGGCCGCAGAAGGACCTAACATAGCGTCCCTTCAGTAGGATAGTCTCTGACACAAAATCTTGACGAAAAGGATTTTTTGATTTTCTCAAAAGATGTAAACAAAATAAATGACAGAAGTCTTATGTCAATGCAGAGCATCACTCTCGACGGATGTGCAGTACGGTGTGTACAATAAAAATGGCCTCATATGGCTCCATGTGTCCCAGACTCCATGCGGTCCATGTATCTCTAGCTCCATGCATCCCAGGTTCTATGCGATCCCTTGTGTCTCTGGCCCCATGTGTCCCAGACTCAACGCGGTCCTGTGCGTCTCTGGCCCCATGTATCCCAGACTCCATAGGGTCCCATGCGTCTTTGGCCTCAAGCGTCCCAGACTCCATATGGTCCATGCGTCTCGGGCCCCATGAGTCCCAGAATCCATACGTCCCATACGTCTCTTGTGGTGCCCCGTTCCTCCTTTTCGAGGAGCGCGGCTAAGAAACACAAGACGGTATCGTCCGATCGGGATAGATTGAAACAAGAACTCGTCCTCGTTATGGATTTGCTTCTTCAGAATCGATTCCCATATTCAGTGGATCGTGCCCCTGAGATCGACTTAGTGGCAGAGTCAGGAGGGACCTCTCTGCTGTTATCTTTGTTGCCTCGAATTTTGATGTCGCTTGTTGCTTTCGTATTTTGAGTTAGTTTTTGGATTTGCTTGTTTTTCTTGAACGGTTTTGATGGATTTCATTGTTTTCGTTCATTGAACTGCACTTTAATTCCGAGATTGGAAAGAGTGGAAGAGGTATTGATCGAGCTGTTCGTGATACAGGTGAACGAGCAGTAGGCAGCTTACGAGCAGAGTCTTGAAGTACCTCTTTCCTTTCCCCTTCCAACCAACTAAGTGAGTGGCTACCATCCCGATTAGCTAGCCCTGCTTCCAAGTCTTCACACCTAAAAATCTTGTATTCTTGTTGTCCCGATCAGACGATACCAAGTAATAACTAAAAGACTACAAGATAAAAAGGGAATAGACTTGGATTATTGCTTGTCAACTAAACTTGTGAACGGTTGCCTTATTGTATGCTAGTTCGTTTCAAATGTTCTATACATGCTTCAAATTGAGTTAGAATGCATCTTCTTCCATAAATTGTGTTAAGTATGGAATACACTTGTTATGAAATAAACTGTCAGGAAGACTATGCAAAACGAATCATGCAATGCTACTTATCTTATACTCATATTGCCTCAACTGCATCAACGATAACGTAGCATGAACGATTGATCACGGACAACTTGTGCACAAGGTCAATGGGTTCCTGCGGACGGTTGCTGGGGCACTGGCACCGATCCGATCCGGGCAGAACTTTACGATAGTCTCACGTGCGAACGGGATAGCGTATAGCACCTCACGTGTTCGTTGCATACCATCCTCGTTAAACGACTATAACTCGTCCATTATGGCTTCTAGCCAGTGATCGTAACGTGTATTTAAACCTGTTGCAACTAACCTGTGTCTTCGTGGCAGGGAAGGCATGGTAAGTATTGTGCAGGTGGTTCAGACGGACAGGTAAAAGTCATCGAACGGTGACAATTTTGTTTCAGTAAATTCTATATGCTGCTTACTTGTAAATGAACTAAGGCAAGATAGAAAGACCACAAATAATATGCATTCTTCATTAAAATAACGTGTTAATTGGTATAGTTGGGTTAGCTTGCCTTTACCAGTATGTTTTGACATACTGACCCTCGTTAAAACAGGTTCCCCGCACTAAGGAGAACCGAGCGAGGAGCTGAAGTCGTCTTTCCCGATCCAATCCAGCTGTAGGCGCATCCTGATCGCGCCACATTTTGAAGTACTTGAAGAAAGGAGCTTGCTACTCAATACACAATGCAGCTTCGAGGGAAGGCCGTCATCCCATCGTGAGGTCTATCATTTTGAAGTTTAGTAAAGGGATGTAATGTACAGGACTGCTATCTCATTTTGAGTCAACACTTTTGTAAGCCCGTGCGGCAATTAGCTAACTCGTTCAAGAGTTTGTAATAGATGTTCATTATCAATAAAGAAAAATTTTCCATGTTTCAAATTTGTGTTTCAATTTAGCTGCGTACTTTGAATATGTACTCGTTATGCAAAATACCCTAGCCTTGTGCGGGCGCAACCCCATGCCCGCACGGCGGTCATGATTCGGGGGAAACCCTAACGATTCCACGGAATCGGGTCGTGACATAATGGTATCAGAGCACAGATTCAAGTTCCTTAACCCTTGCACTGGAAAAGTTCCATTAACGATCAAATTCTTGTGCGAACTCTCGAACTCGCTAGGCCAAAATAAGATATGTTCATGTAATAAGTATATAATACATTATGATCCTAATGTAATTTACCTTCTTTTGAAGGAATGGCACCAGCGCAATCTGCAGCGCTAGCACCGGATGAAACGCAAGGCCAAGAAAGTAGTTCGGGCACTTCAGGAATCTCTCGGAGCCAACGGGGCATGTCTCAAGTCAATTCGCTTGAGCGGGTGATGCAAATGTTAGAAGCACAACGACAAAGAGATGATGCTCGCCAAGCCAAGTTCGAAAGCAATCTAGAGACCCGATTCTCACTCCAACAGAAGCAGGTAGATGCCCTATAACAGATCGTGCAGACTTTGGCGTCCAACCATTCTGCGGCAACAGCAGCGACTCCGGTGGAGCAGCCCGTGCTTGAAGTTGAGACGCCGCAAATTCCAAGGACGAGGGAAGTGACTGCCTTCGACTTTGGCCACTTCAAGAAAGTTTGCAATACCCCATTCAACGGGACTGAGGAACCAATTATGGCTCTAGATTGGTTGGCCAAACTTGAAGTCCACTTCGCTCTGCTAGTGGTCCCCAAAGAGAAGCGTGTCGCATGCACGCAACTGCAGCTCCGCCTCGACGCGCACGATTGGTGGGACGTGCATCGACGATCTCTTCAATTTGACCATGGTGAGGAGGCAATCTCGTGGACGACTTTTCATGCCACGTTTGAAGAGGAGTTTATACCCCCTCTAGTACGACGTCAGATGGAGAACAAGTTCATGCAGCTGCGGCAGGGCAGTATGACAGTTAAACGGTATTTCGCCGAATTCAACCGACTCTCCAAATTCGTTAGCGCCTATTTACCTGATGCAACGAGTAGAGCCAGAAGGTTTGAAGGCAGTTTGCACCCTGCCATCCATGTGCACGTAGTCGTTCATCAGTACGGGATAATGCGGGAAGTCATAAATCACGCTCTATCTCTTGAACCGAAGTATCCTCACGTTTCTACCTGCGTTGTGCATACCTACAATCATAAACGCCAAAGCAACGAGAGAGGAAACAATGCTAAAAA
Source organism: Iris macrosiphon (assembly GCA_036927795.1). NCBI lineage: Eukaryota > Viridiplantae > Streptophyta > Magnoliopsida > Asparagales > Iridaceae > Iris > Iris macrosiphon. Next base: position 105,580,928 of record JAYESA010000003.1, on the reverse strand, counting down.
GCGCCCTAACATCGGTGGTCCCCAAAGAGGAAATCCAGGGCCATCGTATAATTTTTGCAAGAAACTAGGGCACACGGCCGATAAGTGCCGCAAGAAACTTGGGCAATGTCTCATTTATGGTGACTCAAACCACCGAATTCGTGATTGTCCAAACTATTCAGTTCATCATCCTCAACATAATGCTTCCTAACGGTAGGTTCTAGTCCTAAGTTTCAAGACGAAACTTCCAATAAGTTGGATAGGATGTGGCACCCCGTTCCTCCTATTCGAGGAGCGCGGCTAAGAAACACAAGACGGTATCGTCCGATCGGGATAGATTGAAACAAGAACTCGTCCTCGTTATGGATTTGCTTCTTCGGAATTGATTCCCATATTCAGTGGACCGTGCCCCCGGGATCGACTTAACGGCAGAGTCAGGAGGGACCTCTCCGCTGTTATCTTTGTTGCTTCGGATTTCGATGTCGCTTGTTGCTTTCTTGCTTTGAGTTGGTTTTCGGATTTGCTTGTTTTTCTTGAACGGTTTCGATAGATTTTATTATTTTTGTTCATTGAACTGCACTTCAATTCCAAGATTGGAAAGAGTGGAAGAGGTATTGATCGGGCTATTCATGATGCATGTGAACGAGCAGTAGGCGGCTTACGAGTGAAGTCTTGAAGCGCCTCTTTCCTTCCCCCTTCCAACCAACTAAGTGAGTGGCTACCATCCCGATTAGCTAGCCCTGCTTCCAAGTCTTCACACCTAAAAATCTTGCATTCTTGTTATCCCGATCAGACGATAACAAGTAATAACTAAAAGACTACAAGATAAAAAGGGAATAGACTTGGATTATTGCTTGTCAACTAAACTTGTGAACGGTTGCCTTATTGTATGCTAGTTCATTTCAAATGTTCTATACATGCTTCAAATTGAGTTAGAATGCATCTTCTTCCATAAATTGTGTTAAGTATGGAATACACTTGTTATGAAATAAACTGTCAGGAAGACTATGCAAAATGAATCATGCAATGCTGCTTGTCTTATACTCATATTACCTCAACTGCATCAACGATAACGTAGCATGAACGATTGATCACGGATAACTTGTGCACAAGGTCAACGGGTTCCTGCGGACGGTTGCTGGGGCACTGGTACCGATCCGATCCAGGCTGAACTTTACGATAGTCTCACGTGCGAACGAGATGGCGTGTAGCACCTCACATGCTTCGTTGCATACCATCCTCGTTCAACGACTATAACTCGTCCATTATGGCTTCTAGCCAGTGATCGTAACGTGTATTTAAACCTGTTACAACTAACTTATGTCTTCATGGCAGGGAAGGCATGGTAAGTATTGTACAGGTGGTTCAGACGGACAGGTAAAAGTCACCGAACGGTGACAAGTTCATTTCAGTAAATTCTATATGCTGCTTACTTGTAAATGAACTAAGGCAAGATAGAAAGACCACAAATAATATGCATGCTTCATTAAAATAATATATTGATTGGTATAGTTGGGTTAACTTGCCTTCACCAGTATGTTTTGACATACTGACCCTCGTTGAAATAGGTTTCCCGCACTAAGGAGAACCGAGCGAGGAGCTGAAGTCGTCTTTCCCGATCCAGTCCAGCTGTAGGCGCATCCTGATTGCGCCACATTTTGAAGTACTTGAAGAAAGGAGCTTGCTACTCAATACACAATATAGCTTCGAGGGAAGGCCATCATCCCGTTCGGAGGTCTATCATTTTGAAGTTTAGTAAAGGGATGTAATATACAGGACTGCTATCTCATTTTGAGTCAACACTTTTGTAAGCCCGTGCGGCAATTAGCTAACTCGTTCAAGAGTTTGTAATAGATGTTCATTATCAATAAAGAAAACTTTTCCATGTTTCAAATCTGTATTTCAATTTAGCTGCGTACTCTGAATATGTGCTCGTTATACAAAATACCCTAGCCTTGTGCGGGCGCAAACCCAGGCTCGCACGGCGGTCACGATTCGGGGGATGCCCCAACGATTCCACGAAATTGAATCGTGACATCTCTGGCCACATGGATTTCAGACTCCATGAAGACCAAATCTTGCTATTATGACAAGAGTGATTTTCTCCAACCAAGTGTGGACTATGTTCAAGCTGACCAAGTCATGCCCACAAAGAACGAGAACCATCTAGATCTTCAGCAATAGAAAATCCCAACAAGCGCCTACATGGCAGCTTGACCTGCTCACGGTTATAGCTGCACCCTGTTAAGAAGGAACACGTGGCACCTCTCACGACCCGTACCCGAAAATCGGGCATGAGCCGTGGGTACGTCCAGCCTACGCCGCAGAATCGGCGGTAGAATACTGTAAGGTCCGTTCTAGGTCAACCAACTATCTATATATCTCACAGAAAAATCTGCCATGACCTCTCCAAAAAGGAGGGCAACCACGCAATATATATATGAATAATCCTCTCCAAAAGGAGGGCAACCATGCAATATATATATGAATTCTCAATCACAAATCTAGGGGAAGAATAAAGCACGATATGATATCAACAAAGAAACAAAACCAAAGAGAGCAAGACAATATCCAAAAATATACAGTCAAAGGCCATAATAGCTACAACATCTCACAGCATCAAAAGAATAAGTACAATCATCCAGAAAATAAACCACTGGGAGCAACCCAGGAAATCCACCTAGCTAACTAGGGCACTAACGACGTCTCCTCGGCGCACTCCTCCTCGATCTAGGGGACACAACCCTCGTCAACACCCGGCCCATAGAATGTCGGACAATAGTTCTCAGGATCCTCTGGAAAAAATATGCCCAATCAGGACTGGAGCGAAGTACATAACTCTGAAAGCAACTCCAAATACATGGTAAGGTGTATATGACGAGCAATAGAAAAGTATACAAGATGCACAGAAAATAAATATATGCTGGAGCACAATATGTAGCTGCAATGTAAACTGGAGAACAATATAAGTAGTGAAAAAGTAACTACAGGTGAGAAAACATGAATACTAGCTAAGTGCCTTGAGCACAAGTTTGTTATGTGATCGGCTTAGGTTGCACATGAAAAATACTACGATAACTCCGTTATGCGTGAGTTGCATAACCGACATACACATGAATACTGTTTGGCTTTAATCACATAACCAATTCCTACTCCCCTTCCCCACTAATACTATTGGATCCAACCATAACACGCTACGTACATGATAATAGCTCACGCACATGAAGGCGAGAGCACAAGAAGCACATGATAGCACATGAGAATCAATACCCGAAGCACATGATGAAATATACGTGATAGAGTACCCGCTGAACACGGTAAGGGGGATAGCATCTCATGACGGAATCCACTAGTACCAGCTCATGTAATAATGTGTCAGAATCAAGTATCACAGTCCTAGAATAGGTGATATAAATGCTATCATGAAATAGAAACTATCAGAGGTAGGTACTCGCCTGATGTCCTGAGCAACTGATGAGGATCGAGATCCGGACCGGTGTCGCAAGAACCTATTACGAAAAGCAGAATTAAACAGAGTTCTAAGGAGTTAAACTGATATAAAATAATTAAAAACTGGCTTCTAGGGCTATTCTAGGTCGAACGGATCAAACCGGTGAAATTCGGGTCAAAAAGTCAACCCGGGGTCCAAAAAGTCAACTCTAGGTCAAAACTAGGTCAAATGTTGACTTTTACGGTCAACAGGGACAATTATGGTCAAAGCTAGGTCAAACTAGGGTGCCCCTGAAATTCTAGGTCAAACCGAGCTCATTAAGCTACTAAACTCTCAAACTCGCCTAATCGAGATACCGGGATACCCTCGGTATCCGATACCTCGCCCTAGGCCACGCACCCTGCCTAAACCCGCTAAAACCTATGCTAGCACGCGTAAATATATATACATAAACATATAAAAATCACTCCAATATATTTCCTAGGCTAATGCTCAAATACCCCGCTCGAAACTCAATACCTTGGATATCTCAAGGTATTGAGATACCTCGGTATCTCAAGGTATTGAGATACCGCTCTCAAACCCCTCTAACTAGCTATCTAGCTAATAATTATATACCTAGTTATTAATCTAGGCTAGAGAATATATATATATATATATATATATATATATATATATATATATATATATATATATATATATATATATACCATATATTTACATATCTAAGTACCTATGTACATATATATATATATAGATATCCACACACATATACATATACCCATTTACCTTACCTAACTCATATATATATATATATATATATATATATATATATATATATATATATATATATATATATATATATATATATATATATATATATATATATCTTAGTTCTAGTTATAACTATCTATCTACCTATCAATTACCTATCTATCTATCTAATTATCTATCTACCTATCTAAGTAACTATCTATCTATCTAATTATCTAAGTACCTATTTAATCTAACTAGCTATCTGTCTATCAACTAATCTATATAACAATCTATATATAGATCTATCTCTCTACTAAACTCTCTCTCTCTCCCTCTACCACCTAGCTACCTCGCTCCCCGCTGCGTACACTAGCTGCTGCTGCTGCCCCATATGCTGCTGCTGCTGCTCTTCCTGCTGCTGCTGTGCTGCTGCTGTAGTGCAGCAGCAGCTGCTGCCACTGCATGCTGTTCTCCCCCCCCCCCTCCATCTCACAAACACACACACACACACTCCTATATATATATATATATATATATATCACTCTATATATATATAAACACACATACATCTATATATATATATACCACTAGATAGATATATATATATACACTTATATATATACTCTAACACACACACTAACATACTCACAAACACTAATACGCACACACACTTAAACACATATCAACACACACACACCTATAAATATATACATAGCTATATATATATATATATATATATATCAACACCTATATATATATATATATATATATATATATATATATATATATATATATATATATATATATATATATACACACTCTCAAATATATATATATACACATACACACATATATATATATATATATATATATATATATATATACATATACACACACAAGCACACTTATACATATACATATATATATATATATATATACATACACATAGACATATACATACACAAGCACATAGATATAAATACACACATACATATATAAATATATATACATATATATATATATATATATATAGACACATATACCCAAATACCACACAACGCACACAACACACAAACAACACGCCCCACTCACGCCCAACGACTCCGACACTCACCAACACCCTAAAATATATAAAATATAACCCGAGAATTCTAGCACACACTCCCCGATGCTAACCCAATGCGCGCACAAGCCCAAAACAAGGAAACCAAGTTGAAATGGCCGTTCGGTCATTTCGACGAACACGTGGTGCGCGGTTCGGAAAACCTCCTAAAACGCACACCAAACGAACTCGGAATCGGCCCAAAATTTACCCACGGGTTCTAAATAATATCTAGATCCTAGAAAAAGTATTATCCCATCGATTCTAGGCCCGTCGCGAAAACGCGCACACACTTAGAATCGGCGACAACGAAAAACCCCAATTTTGCCCGAAACGTCCGTTTCTCCGCGACACGGCTTCCCGTGTCCGAACGGAGATACGCACTCACCCTCAAGACACCCGACAATGTCTACCTAGGTCCGTCTAACCTAGGACATCACCCAAAATTGGGCTAAATTCGGATTCCACCCAAAATCGACACAAAACCTAATGTCAAAGTCTCTAAACTCAACCAAACTAGTTCCAACTTCCTCCCACGGGTAGGCTTAGGGTCTAGGAAGGTTCTACAACACTAATTACACTACATAAAAGTAATTAGTAAGGAGAAAGTTAGGTTTTACCTCTTGGGAGTTAAAATCCCAAGGCCAAAGTCTCCGATCTACTTGGAATCACCTCCCTCAAGTTCCAAGCCACCAAATCTAGCCTCCACACTAAATCTAGGCTCCACACACCTAGGTTAGGGAAAATGTAAGGTTAGGGTTAGCATAAAGAAGAATGAATGGAAGAAGGAAGGAAGAAAAAGGAAGGAAACTTACTTTGGAAGAGGAAGGAAGAAGAAAGAAGAAGTGGAGAAGAAGAAGAAGAAGAAGAAGAGTATGAAGAAGAACAAAAAGGGGGGGGGCTGCTGCTGGTTCTCACGGAATGGGGGGGTAGGTAAGGCCGGCCAAGACACAATAAAGGGGTTTAACTAATTTCCAAATGCCCAAAACGCCCCCCTCTCACTTGGTTTGGGTTCCGGGTTCCAAAAGCACTCAAACTAACCCCAAATCTCTCCAACTAACCCACTAAAAATATAAGAAATATTTCTAAGCCCCAAAATAATCCTCATAAGGGTATTGGTCGGGTCGGACATGGGTCCACTAGGGTCTGACATGGGTCCAGGCTAGCCAAAACCCTAAAACAATCATTAAAAAAATAATACAATCACTAAATAAATATAAATATAATTAATTAAATACAATACAATATACAATTTACCAAATAAAAATAAAAAATAACCCTATTTCTAGAATCGGGTAGTGACAGCACCCTCCAGCATCCATACGGCCCAATATATGCGCACCCAGGGATGACTATAAATAGCAGGGTACCACACCCACACAAAAGGCTGGCTGGCTATATGTGAATCTACACTCAAGCAAGAGAGAAGAGCTTCTGCATCGAATTATCCACGGAGTAAAGAGAGTTGCTACACTCCTAACCTTCCATCGTTACCCCCCAAAACACAAAATTTATACTTAGATTGTCTATCTAGGACTCCTCTCTGCACTCTCTTTAGTTTGTTTATTAAATCAAGTCATTTCCTAAAGAGTTTCAAATTTAATGGCGAACAAGGTGGCGACTCAGCTGGGGACTACCTCCTCATTTGATGACAAGTTGGTGACATAATCCGATGTGGCCAAGCTCGGATTAACATAAAAGATGCTGGTAGTTCACTTCGACCAACAAGTGTTCGAGGAAATGCTCTCGGAAGGAAGTGCTAGTCCTTCGCCAAGGCTAGCCAAACCCAAGAAGACCCTCAGGACGTGGGTAGCAAAGGCCGCTGCGCCTCACCCAACTGCAGAGCACACACTTCCCGCCTTACGCTCTGTTGTTGATGATGGTCGTCAGGTGAACACCCAGGATGTCCACGTCCATGCGGCAACCTCGTCTGACGCAAAAACTGCACGACATCCAGACTCTTGCAGAGGAAAATACTATGATGCCAAATATTCTAGGGCTGTGGCAGCTTCTATGCGATCAAGAAGGAAGCCGTATAAGACTAACCATACAGCACCAGCTCACAGCCGCAGCTAGATGGCCGCATGCGGCCCCAACATCAACATAATATCTGTTTTCGACCGTATCTCATGTGACGCAGATCCCATACGGCTCGCTGAGAATGGCAAAAACCCAAACCTGAACTCTTTGTACTACGCGCCTGCAGGTGCTAAATCAAAGAAGCCTAGGGCAGTGCGAGCTCATCAAGCTCAAGCAACGGTCCAGTTAGTTGACCGTCAGTAGGCACCGTTAATCATTACATGGACCCCAGATGAGAAGCTATACAAGATTGCCTCGTACGTCTAGCCTGCAGTGACAAATAGAGAGCATAGGTCTCAAAAGTCTCCTGCTGTCGATTCGAGGGAAGTTCTTGTACGAACCCCAAATCAGGGAGCAATCACAACACCTACGAACCCATGTGCTCGGTCCTTTCGGGCCTACAAAAAGGATACAAAGGTGGAACAACCCTTGCTTGACTTACATAATGTGATCAATCACAAGCGCAAGGCGAGAAAAACAACTGTGGCCGGTAAAATATTCTCTCTAGGGCAACACTGTGCCAAGATCATTATCAATAATTGCTGCAATAAAGTGGCAACACCCATAAGCAGGCGGTCGGCCTTCCAGCGACCGCACTAGAAAGCACCCTTCCAGCAATAACCCGGAGATCAGGTACAAGTACCAGAGGAGGAGGATCTGCCCTACGCCTTATGCTACTTGACTCGGAAGCTTTCCACCACCAAGGGAGGACAGAAGTCAAGTACCTCCAGTCCGTCGCTCTCTGTTAGTGCGTTGCGAAGGCGACTACTAGGAGGGCTAACAATGGGACCTGCGGAAGGCATTTTCTTGGGTACCCGCTCTAGGAGAAAACTGTCAGCTACTGGAGATAGTTCTTCCTCAAAACCCCTGGGAGTGTCCCAAGCTGATGGTAGTATTCCCCTCGATTTATGCAATAACCCAACATTCCGAGAAGACATCGATTCCTAAGGAACAGACTCTGAGATCCCTGGGGGTAGCTTTCCTCGCCAGGTTGATGTAGCCTCCTATGCTGGAGGTAGTATTCCTTTCGAGTCCGAGGAGGAGACGGCGCTGCCTGCTTTCCCTGATGACTACTCTCTCCAGGGGTTTGAGACAAAAACTGCAGCATTTGTAACGACATATTTTGCTCAAGCGGACAGCCGATTCAAACGACGAAAGTGCAACATCTCGACCTATTTTGCTTAGCGAGAAGACTCGTTTGAGGCAAAGGATTTCCTGACTTGGCCCTTCAGGAGTTTTGGCTTAGGCTTTCAGAGGCTCCCTCGGAGTATCGCTCGACCGAGATGAATCATCGCTAAGGTGGGTGGCTACGATGAACTTGTCTTTGCTTAGCCAGCACACTTAAAATATGGACGATATATGCTAGTCGCTAGGTGAATCACCCCTGCATGCTAATAAAGAATACAACGCACCTAGCTAAGGGAATAATCCCAACTTGTATTGCTTGTGTTAGAACATGAAAATAAAACTTTCCTTATAATTGGACCCTCGCATGATACCTTTGCCTTGTGCAAGTAGACCCCGCTATGCCTCGAGTAGAACATTATACTCTGTAGTACACTGTTCACTTGCTACACTACACGACCCTAGATATGTCGCTCGGTATGTCCCTTTACATTTTCAATCCTCGGCTTATCCGTAGGCCCGAGCTAACGTAAATGCTTATATTTTCATAAAAATGCATGCTTGCCTGCTTATATGTTAATTTGTACTCATTGCCTCATTTCAATGTTTGCCACACAAAATTATGCCATAATCAAGTAACGCTATCCGTATCGTACATGCATTGAGTCAGCCAGAAGACTATCAAATAGTCCTTCTGTGCAATATGAACCTGCAAGTATCAGGGACCGTTAGGTCACCAAGGCAATTCTCGAACCAGGAGAATGCATCAAGGCAAGTAGAACACTGAACGAGAATCATGTCAAGTTTATATTTGAACAAGAATTATGTCTAGTAAATCAATAATCACAGCCCATGGAGCAATACTCGTTCAGAACAAAAATTATGGATTGTCTTGTCAAGTTGTTTGAATTTGGAATGACCTAAGACTTGCATATCGCGTACAACTCATACACGAGGTATCTCATTCCTCGGACGATCATCGGGGCACCAAAATCATACCGGCCTAGGAGGAATGCATGGTGTATTGCAGCGCCAAATTCGGGCATAGTATGCTCCAACCGTCTTTGTGGGTTAGCAATACACTGTATTCGACCTTGGTAGGGCATACTACCTTGGACTCTCCGTCTACCCAATAGTCGTTTGTTCTGGCGGGATGGCGTACAATGGATCTTCTTTATCACCGTTCACCCTGAATTGCTTGTCTTCTACAAAGTGTTGCACCCCATTCCGCAATTGAGACTATAAAAATACTGGTCTTTTATGGCTATGCCAGCGACTCCTGTTCATATAGATAAGTCATCCTCGCTTAGCGACAATTCGCATGCGAGTCATTATATCGCATCGAGAATATCTAAAATACCTGAACGATCATAAGTATAACACACATTGTACATATGGAACACTTGAACATCTTATGCAACACACCTGATAATCCGAGTAACTCGTGTACCCAAAATATAATCTCGCTCACAACACTTGTGTTTGCAACGCTATTTGCCCCAGGATTTTATATTAAATGCTTGTGCTTGATTAAATTGGTTTGCCTTGGACAGGAAAGGACAAATGGTAAGTTGGTAAGTCTCACAATATTTCCTATATCGCGCGACGCACTGCCACACGAATTAAGCTTTACATCATTGCCATAAAACTGATCCTAAGGCAAGAATAGAAAGATAACCTAATAGATGGTGCACGGAACCTATATAACGTGTTTGAATTTATCGAGCGGGCGAGTAGCCTCCCCACCAGTGTATTCATGTACTGATAACCCACCAGATTGCTTGCAGGGTACGGGAGAACCTCGTTCGGTGCGGATGCCTTCTTCGTGCGTGCTAAGGCATGGAGTTCATTCTGAAGCCTTGGAGCGGTGTGTCCGTAACTGAAGCACATATACAAGACATAATATTAGAACATTGTCTATACATCATTCCATAAATATAGCCACTTGGCACGCTTTTACTGTTTCAGAGAGAGAGAGGCTTGAGCAACTTGTAATCTCGGCCTAGCGCTGCCTGTAACACTTGTTTATATCAATAAAGAGTTTGCTTTACTTCAATACATGCGTTATTCAATGCTTTCGCTATTGACGACTCTGTAAACTTGTTACCAATCGTCTATGCGTTTATTATTCCACTGCACTCGGATAATCTGTGCGACTCTGTGGCTTAGACCTTTTACTGCCTGCATGGACCACGACCTTGCACGGATGCGGCTTACGCTCGTGCGGCATCACGCCCAGATGGGTCAAGCTATTGTCCCGCGGGAGCGCTGACGCGGTGATTCGTGCCTAGTGGGGATGGCCGATTGCCTGCGGGAGATCGGAATGTGACATATTGGTATCAGAGCATAGCTTTACGCCTTTGGACTTTGTTTTAATTTTCTCAGTTTTGAAAGCTCATTCGTGGGTTATGTGCATACGCTCTCTCTTAATGTCCCATCGGGATGTTTCAAACAATAAGTCTAAATACTTTCAAAAAGTGCATATGAATGATATTATTGCTTGTACTAAATTGTGATACGAAGGCCTTTGTGCTGACCTGTGATAGACTTGTGGGATTGGACTCGTGCTAGAATTTGCAAGATATATGCGAAACCGAATGCCTATACGTGATTATCCAACTGGTTAGTGTACGAAATAGAATATTGTCCGAATGGTTAGCTATGCACATAGCCTTTAGGCTAAATTGTGTTAGGTATCGCGCGCCAAGACCCTTTATTGAAAGCTAAGTTGCAACGAGATTGAAATATCATTCAGTAAAAAGACAAGTCAGACTTAGAATGTCAACCGATAGAAATAGTACCGGATTTATTGCTTAGGCAAAAATAGAGACTTGTGCTTAAATTTTGGAAAATAGCTCAAACGATATTTTGTGTCGGAAGATACAAATCGAATATGGTTCCTTGGATGACTATCAACGAGATATATATACGAGACTAACATTTTATCAGGCGATGTTATGTATCATGCAAGAATTCTAAGTAACGACTCGACGAATACGCTAGCGATTGATGCGAACATCGATTGAGGATTTAATTGGGTGACTCGATTCCGAGTGGTGTATGGATCACTTAGAATTGTCCAAACGGATTTATGGGTCTCGTGCTGTAAACCCCCTCACCCAAAAATAGGTATTTTGTGTGTATTTTGTATTCCTTGTATTTATTTAGATTATTTTTTAAAAATAATTAAAATTCAATAATTTTATTAGGATACTTCACCGTGGTTTGGACATTAATAATATAGGATGGCCCCAAATGCTATATCTCTCTTCATAGGAAGTAGCCTACACAGGAGACACCACATATAGGATCTTTTTGTGGCACAAAAATTCGACCCCTTGGTATTAGTATGACATTAGTGTAATGACCGTAGATTAATTATTAAATATTATATATTATATATATAATTTAATTGTGGTTATTTTTAATTTCAACTTTTCTAAAATTAGCATCCCATAATTTTTTGTTCCAGTAGGCAGATTCCCTTTTTATGGAATTGCGTATTATTTACAATTTTCTATTTTTGTGGATAACCATTTAATTAATTACTTAGTTAATTAGATAATACAATTATTCGATTTATATAACAAGATAAATAAATAATTATTAATTACAAAATATTTTATAAAATATTTTGAGATAGTATTTTATTAAAGCCGTGCAAAATAAATTTTCTAGAATTTATTTTGTGTACAAATATTATTTTTGGATTTTTACCTCATCTATAAATGTAAATATATATATGTTAATATATATATAGTTATTAATAATAGTAATAATAATAATAATAATATTATTATTGTTATTATTATTATTATTATTATTATTATTATTATTATTATTATTATTATTATTATTATTAAGAGTAATAATAATAATAATAATAATAATGTTAATAAAAAGAAGTAATGAAAAGAAAAGAAAAGAGAAAGAGAAAGAGAAAAATAAAAGGAAAAATAAAAGAAATCAAAACTTTTCAAACCCAAAACCCAGCCCTAAACCGATAACCCACTAACCCCTAACCCATTTCCTAAACCCTACCCACCTAATACTAAATTCCCAGCAGCAGCAACTGCAGTATCCCAACCCCGCGTGAGAAATCTCCCTCCCTGCTCTCTATATATCTATATATATAACCCCCTTAAACCCAAAACCCTAACTCTAAATCTCCACTCCAACCTAGACCGCGCCATCGCCGACCTCCTCGATCCGTCGCCGCCGCCACCGGAGCCAGCACCACCGACCGCCGCTCGCCCCGCGTTCGCGACCACGAGCACCGCACAGGAAAGTGACAGCAGCGTACCCATGTTCACGTTCTGTTTTCCGCTCCATCGCTCGACCAAATTCGACCCCGTCTTCACCGGTATGTTCACGACCTATCCCTCTTCCAACTCTGTGTATTAGTTTCCTTCGATCAGCGCGTAACCCTAGGTGGAAACCGAGACCAAGTTGGAGAAAAATTATAACATTAATTTCAGAAAAACTGATGTAATGACCCATGTTTAAGGACTCGTATCTCCCACCACAGAGATCCAAACTTAGATTTTCTTCTTGCTATATGAAGACCATGTAACCAAAATTATTTTCTGCAAATTAGATTAATTTATTTGGTGTTATATGCAGAATTAAATTTGGTTAAAAATTATGAAAATTATTTTCGAAATTGATAAAATTTGTGATACGGAGCGTGCCCCGCCAAACGGGACTACCTCGTCGCGTACCAGTTGCACTGAAAGGTGTGTATGATATATCCAGACGTATGGGCTTTCGTGAAAATTGATTTGGACGCATGTGCGCGTCGGAATCAGCCCGTATCCGCAAAAAGTCCCCGTATCGCGACTTTTGCAAAAATCCCGCATTATTTATTGTACGCTCGTCAAAATACGACGAAACTTGTGCCATTGGACTCGTGGTATCGCGTTGGTCCTGTGACCCAAGTTTTACGCGATTCTAAGACAGTTGACCGAGCCGTCTATTTACGGGCCCCACGGTTGACTTTTTGGACGAATTTGTGTTCGGCTCAGCAGAATCCATAATTGGACGTATCGTTGAGTTCGTATTGACGTTTAGAATTTGTTTAAACTATAATTTGTCCCATTTAGAGACCTTTACCTCTAGCACGCTTTTCGGTGTAAAGTGGACCATATATGAACCCCGCTTTGACCCAAAATTACAGTTTTGCCCCTGTGTCCAAATTGGACGAAACGGTAGTGTTTTCTAGCTATCTTGCTTATTCTGGAAAAATTGGTGATATTTATTTCAGCATCCGGAGACGTCTATTCGGAGGTCGTAGTTTCTGATCCTATGTGCTTGACTTATGGACGTTCCACCTTGCAGCTTTCTTGCCAGGTAAGATACCTTACCAAATTGCTTACAGTACTTTGCATGCTGATTATATTTTTATATGTTCATTGCATGTATGTTTTTCAGTCATAATTATATACTATATATATGTTGACACACACTTGACACATAGTATCATGGGAGGGAGGACAATCAGTAGGCGTATGGGCTATAACCACTCTGGTAAACCGTAGTATCTAGCACGCACTACGGTAGTATGTCGCGCTGGTCGCTACCCCCGAGGTATGTCGATTTTTGGTATCGCACTGGTTGCTACCCCCGAGATATGTCAATTTTTGATATCCCTGTCGTGTGTGTGAGTTGTGAGATTTAGATCGAGTAGCCTACCCATGCCCATACGTCGAAAAGTTGTCCTCATTATGCATTCATATAGATTATCTTGTTCAATGTACTTATATATTTTCTATCTATTATACATGTTTACTGTATTCAAATTGGCATGCTTCTATGTATCTTGTTACGTCCCTCTTAGGACCTGGTCCCTTTCCAGGTGTAGACGATCTCGACTATTTGCAGGAGCACAGATCAGGACTTGTTACTTATCTCTTTCGAGGAGATCTTCTCTTCGAGTCTCATGGTTTATTTGATGTACCTATTTTGTCTCTCGTATATTCTAGTTTGGCAGTGGATTTGTTTCCACCCAACTATCATTCTCTGATACTTCATATTGAGATCCAGTTATATAGTAGATTGATTATTTATTTCTATTTAATTATGTGGATGAGATTTAGTTATACCCTGTGACTTGTGACAATATTTATATCACATGTGAGTTATTATTCATATTACAGTGTACGTGTGTATTATGGAATCCATATATTGGAGTTGCCATATACATACGACTGGCATGCTTATGTGTTCCTAGTCCTACGTATTTTAGGACTGGGTCATGACATATTTTTGTGGTGGCCCATGCAGGTCGAGAGCATATTGTCTCGGTTACGTTACTGTATCGAGCAAGCCTGCGCATAGGATTAGAATATAGGATCTCATCCACTTATTTAATCACCTCCCTTGATTTTGTTCCGCATTCTTGTAAACCCCCTCACCCAAAATAGGTATTTTGTGTGTATTTTATATTATTATATTTATTATAGATGTTGAATTTCTTTAGAGTATTCTCTTAGTTAATTAGAAAATAAATTTCTTGATCTATTTACTTATATAAATATTTATTTAGAATTATTTTAGGTTATTTTAGATTTTGGAGATTTTCTAGAATTTTTGGTAATTAAAACTTAGGAAATATAAATTTTTAGGACTTCCATGATTTATTATGAGACCATACTTGAATGTTGTTACTACCAAATATTTATTTTAGAGTTAAAATATTTAAATATATTTTTCTATAATTTATTTAGAATTTTAAGTAATTATTGGATTTTTGAAATTATTGAGGATTTATTTGGATATATAAAGTCTTAATATTAGATAGAAGCTAATTTAGTGTTAATAGATATTAATAAGATTATATATAAATCATTTGTATTATTTTTAATTCTATTTAAGATTATAAATTATTGAGATGAACCCAAACTCTATTTTCAATTAATTCAAATCCTGAGCCTACTAGGAAAACAACTTCATGCATATCCTATCCTTATTTAAACTGATCATAATCATATCCAAATTAGCCAATACTAGTCTTATTCAATTAAACAATCTTCACCATTATAAATACCTATTAGACTTATGGAATAAACTCATCTTTCATATTTTTTATCCCCAAACTCCTCTATTTTTCGTCCAAAAATAGTCAAAATTTGTCATAAATTCAGCCTCATTTTCTAGTAGTTATGACGACTTAAAAAGACGATATCTTCTAGCTCCGGACTCCAAACGTGCTCCAATTTTTTTAGAATAATATTAAGGTTAGTTTTCTGAATATATAAATTATTTCAGTAATTTCATAACCTATTTCCGAAAGTGTCAGTTGTCCAAAATCAGACGCATTTTCGTATTTTTGAGATTTTGGGAGATTCCGAACTAGAAATTTCGAACCGTTTGAAGTTTCGAAAAATTGACATGATGAACTTCCAGAAAAGTATTTTTCCAGAATATAAAATATAATTTTATTCTACTGTAAAATTCGTGCAACGTAGACGTAAATAGAAAACCACCGAAAACTGTCATCTGTGCGCCCTTGTGGCCATAACTCTTTACCGACTTATGATTTTATGAAACTGTCGATTCTAGTGTTCATGTAACATTGAAATCTATAGAATTCCATACACAAATCTAGGATTTGAGTTGGTTGACTTTTTGGTCAACGGATTGCCTCGATTTGCGAATCATGGATCACAAATTCGTAAAGTTGACTTTTTTTGATCCAAAATTAGGGTTTAACAATAAAATTAGATTATAATAAGATTAAAATACTATTTTAGGTTATTTATTCAGAATTAAAAATTAATTAAAATGGAGGAACCTATTCACCCACTTTTGTAACCTAACTTGTTTAATTTATGTGACGGGTAGATCGGACGACGCCTTGAGTTGTGACTTCATCCTTTTTCAGAGCAGGCAAGTATACCTTGCCATTGTACTATTATTTATATTCCATATGTTGCATGCATCTTTATTTTCTGTCTTTAGTTCATATATTTTAACTGTTATATAAAATACGCGCGACGGTATCGTCGCGATAATTTTTTAGTTATGTATTTGCATTGACCTTGTTTATGAGACTGCCCCATTTTAATGTAGCATCATTAGGTTTCATTTGACTATGACACATTTTTACACGAGTTGTGAGTCTCATATAGATCACGGACGTACGTATTGACTGATCATCGGTACGTGTGGGCCGTGCGTTAGGGATGACTGCTGATAGAAACTTTGTATGCTAGAAGCCTTAGCAGTTATTAGAGGTCCATGGATATAGCCTATTGTAGTACGATGGTCTCATCCTTGTCCTTGTTTGGTTGCAGGATTGGGCTAGGGTACTAAAAATAGGCCATGAACCAAATTATGTCATGGATGTGACATACTTAGAGCATGGGGTGGAGAGAACAACAAGTACCGCATTTGGGCTCTTTTGCACTTTTTCTTTTGTAACCAGGAAGCTCCGCTGGAGATACGGGCGGTGATGACCCCTATACTACTTGGCGGCCTCTGCCGTTCAAAAGACGACATGCTTTGAGGCCCCTGATTCTCCGAGAGAGTCATGCCAATCCTATTTTTAGCCAGATAGCCCACTTGTTAGTGAGTTGTTCTCAAACTGCATTCACTTAGACGGTTAGGCGACCATTGAATATTTATTTTAGTACTTTATTGGCATACTTTTATGTATCTTGTTATATCCCTCTGAGGACCTGGCCCCTTCCAGGTGTATCTGTTCATGAGTATTCATAGGAGCATAAATTTGGATGGTTACATGTGTTTCGAGGATGTCTTCTCTTCGAGCCCATGATTGTTAGCTGGTATTCTTATATTATGTTTATTGTGTTGTACTTTTACATTCGAGTTGGTAGTGGATTTATTTTCATCCAACTAGTATCTTTAGATACTCTATATTGAGATCTAGATTTATAGATATTGGTTATTTATTTATATTTGATTTTTGTGGATGAGATTTAGATTATACCCTGTGACTTGTGATAGATTTATACCACTTGTGGATTTGATATTCATATTACAGCGTACGTATGGGTTTGGTTTCCATATATTGGAGTTGTCATATCCATGCGGCTGGTATGCTTACGTGACCTAGTCCTACGTATTTTGGGACTGGGGCGTGACATGTTTTTAGTGGTGGCCCATGCAGGTCGAGAGCATATTGTCTCGGTTACGTTACTGTACCGAGCAAGCCTGCAAATAGGATTAGAGTATAGGATCTCATCCACAATTGACTATGACTCGTATTTCTTCTAACCTGTTTTATTTGAATAATTGCATCCTGCTTGATTCATGTGCTTCCCTAATAGTTCCTTGAGTATAGCCCCCTCCTAGAATATAGAAGTCCCTGTTGTTAGATGATAAGTAGGGTAACCTTCCTATTAAGAGTACAACTAGAGTGTTGACACACCACTAAGTTTAGAATATCTAATGAACCCTAGCATTCCTTACTACCTAATGAACCCTAGCGTCCCTTACCTATATATTAATTTACCATTACCCCTTGATGTATTATGAGGACTTGAGAGTAGTATAGACACTACTAGAGTTAGTTAGAAGTTTTACCATAATGTTTGACCCTAGTATTGAGGAACCAATAGAAAATCAAAATTGAATATTAGGACTTAACCTAACCTTCATAGTTAGATAGTATTGGAGAACTACAAACTTAGATCATTGTCTTATTATTAGTATACAGCACCTTAGGAAGCCTAGAGGAATGTAATTAACACTTTTTCTTAATCATACCTCGAACATAGCAACTAGTATACCACTCCCCCTTAGAAACCAAGATGCTATCTAGAGCCCTCTATTTTAATTTTATATATTGTTCCTCTGTGACCTTAACGTTCGTTAATTGCGCGACGACTAAATTATGTTCTTCTTTTTTTCATCTTTCAACTCGTGCCACTTGACACCTCTGATTATAGACCAAATGATTATATTCTACGTTAGGATATATAGCTTGCTAGGATTTTGGTTGTTACTCTTGAATTTTGAATGATGTGATTGGTAATTAGAACTTGACAGTTTAAGTTATTCTTGTAGATTACAACCTGATGATTATCCCTTAGTTTTCAAATTGCGTAACATGTACCCTCACCTTGATACGAGTTATATCCCCTTTTCCCTTGAAGGCCAGTAACCTTCTATTCTTATTATTGATGCTTGCTTTATAAGCGTTATGACTAAGACTTAAGATGACCATGACCTATGTAATATAAGAGGATACCCTAATGAGTACCAAGATATTTTCTCGTAAACCCCAATAAGAGCTTCTGCTTTAATTACAAGTGCAAAGTTATTTTGTAGAAACCCCTTAAGACTGTCCCAGTATTAGGTTAATTGTTATAAGTTGGGTAGTATACCTCACAACATAGTATCACATAGTCTTTTGACCTATTATTGAAGTGTAACTGAACGACATTAACTGTATGCTAGCTTAAGACGACAGTGTTTATTCAGACTGTAGAACTTAGAGGCTATACCCCTACTTTGTCGACTATCGACTTAGACAAGGAATTAGTATGACAACTGTAGAGATTATAGAGTCTTATCTTTTTGTGAACTTGAATTGTTATTTACCTTCTTTCATTATAATCCAGCATATTTATATTTCCTGTACTACCTTGACTTGTGCTGCTATTATAGCCTAGTTTTTGCAAGCTTATTCTTTATCGAGCTTGTTCATGACATATGTATTATTGGGGGGCCACAATAATATATTTCAGAATCAGTGTATTAGGGTCTAGCTAACCTTAGTGCGCTTGGTTCGTCCTTCGCATAACTACTTTACGTGGATTAAGATATATAGTGATTAGTAGACAATGTACTTGCCCTCTAGACATGTCTGAGCATATCGTATCGGTTACATAACTGTACTAATACAAGCATGCGAACAAAGAATTACCAAAATAGGATTTTAATCCACAACTGCCCTGACAATTCCCATTTGAATTCTTTAAACACCTTGATCCCCATACTTCTATTTCTATTACCCTTCCCTTGAACTCTTCATCATTGTTTTCCGTCTTCCCTTATTTCGGAAAGACGAAACCTCGTGCTTGGTATAAGTTTGATATACATATAGTACTAGAGGTACCCATAGGCCAATCGCATTATTTGGTGACTGTCTTTTATAATTGATTAAGGGCCTATCATATAGGATATAATCGGTGTTAAAGTTTTGAGGATTGAATGACATGAGTAAATAAATTAAGGAATATTTTCTTAAAGTGTATAGCCTTATATATAGATGGGTAAATTCTAAGTTGGGTAGAAGTCGTATTGTTAATTTGAGGTTAAATTCTTTCAGATTGTGATCAAGTAGGATTAGATGGAGAGATTAAGTCATTTTTTTAAATATAGAGAATTTTAGAAGAAGGAGTTAGATGATGAGTACTTAATGAATTTTGAAACCTTGATGCGACGGACCAAATATCTATACTTTAAGTACATGATTAAGTTTTGAATATTGAAGGTAAATCATCAATTTGAATTTTAAGGATAAATATAGAATTCAGACTTGAACATTGGTGGATTAAAATTAAAAAAAATTTACAATTTGATGATTTGAATTAAGAGTTAAAATTTGATTGCTGGATTACGTATTTGAAATATTGAGGATGTGAATTGAATTTAAAAATTTGAAGAATACAAAAATTATAAATGAAAATAGGAATAATATTGGACTAGAATTATTTTCTAGAGGAGATTATGATAGTTGGAGATCGTGAGGTAAAATTTATATGCGTATTTAAATCTTGAAGATGTTATATGGATTTAATTTAAATTTTGATGTTGATGATTTAAAAATCGAGAATAGATTACGACTGGTTGAATTTTGATTTAAATAATGGTTAATTTAATTTTAAAAGTTATTGTGATGGATTTGAATAGATTTTAAATTTTTAAAAGAAATTACGATTGACTTGCCTTATGTACGAATGTGAATGATTTATCAAACCATGCCTTATTTTTAATTTCGAGGACAAAATTCTTTTAAGTTGGGTAGATTGTAAACCCCCTCACCCAAAATAGATATTTTGTGTGTATTTTATATTATTATATTTATTATAGATGTTGAATTTCTTTAGAGTATTCTCTTAGTTAATTAGAAAATAAATTTTTTGATATATTTACTTATATAAATATTTATTTAGAATTATTTTAGGTTATTTTAGATTTTGGAGATTTTTTAGAATTTTTGGTAATTAAAACTTAGGAAACATAAATTTTTAGGACTTTCATAATTTATTATGAGACCATACTTGAATGTTGTTACTACCAAACATTTATTTTAGAGTTAAAATATTTAAATATATTTTTCTGTAATTTATTTAGAATTTTAAGTAATTATTCGATTTTTAGAATTATTGAGGATTTATTTGGATATATAAAGTCTTAATATTAGATAGATGTTAATTTAGTGTTAATAGATATTAATAAGATTATATATAAATCATTTGTATTATCTTTATTTCTATTTAAGATTATAAATTATTGAGATGAAATCAAACTCTATTTTTAATTAATTCAAATCCTGAGCCTACTAGGAAAACAACTTCATGCATATCCTATCCTTATTTAAACTGATCCTAATCATATCCAAATTAGCCAATCCTAGTCTTATTCAATTAAACAATCTTCACCATTATAAATACCTATTAGACTTATGTAATAAACTCATCTTTTATATTTTTTTATCCCCAAACTCCTCTATTTTTCGTCAAAAAATAGTCAAAATTCGTCATAAATTCAGCCTCATTTTCTAGTAGTTATGACGACTTAAAAAGACGATATCTCCTAGCTCCGGACTCCAAACGCGCTCCAATTTTTTTTGTTAGAATCATATCAAGGTTAGTTTTCTGAATATATAAATTATTTCAGTAATTTCATAACCTATTTTTCCATAATATTCTGAAAGTGCCAGTTGTCCAAAATCAAATATGTTTTCGTATTTTTGAGATTTTGGGAGATCCCGAACTCAGAATTTCGAACCGTTTAAAGTTTCAGAAAACTGACATGATGAACTTCCAGAAAAGTATTTTTCCAGAATTTAAAATATAATTTTATTCTATTGTAAAATTTGTGCAACTTAGACATAAATAGGAAATCACCGAAAACTGTCATCTGTGTGCCCTTGTGGCCATAACTCTTTACCGACTTATAATTTTATGAAACTGTCGATTCCAATATTCATGTAGCATTGAAATCTATAGAATTCCATACACAAATCCAGGATTTAAGTTGATTGACTTTTTGGTCAACGGATTGCCTCGATTTGCGAACCATGGATCACAAATTCGTAAAATTGACATTCTTTGGACCAAAATTAGGGTTTAACAATAAAATTAGATTATAATAAGATTAAAATACTATTTTAGGTTATTTATTCAGAATTAAAAATTAATTAAAATAGAGGAACATATTCACCCACTTTTGTAACCTAACTTGTTTAATTTATGTGACGGGTAGATCGGACGACGCCTTGAGTTGTGACTTCATCCTTTTTCAGAGCAGGCAAGTATACCTTGCCATTGTACTATTATTTATATTCCATATGTTGCATGCATCTTTATTTTCTGTTTTTAGTTCATATATTTTAACTGTTATATAAAATGTGCGCGACGGTGTCGTCGCGATATGTTTTTAGTTTTGTATTTGCATTGACCTTGTTTATGAGACTGCCCTATTTTCATATAGCATCATTAGGTTTTATTTGACTGTGATACATTTTTTACACGAGTTATGAGTCTCATATAGATCACGGACGTACGTATTGACTGATCATCGGTACGTGTAGGCCGTGCGTTAGGGATGACTGCTAATAGAAACTTTGTATGCTAGAAGACTTAGCAGTTATTAGAGGTCCATGGATATAGCCTATTGTAGTACGGTGGTCCCATCCTTGTCCTTGTTTGGTTGCAAGATTGGGATAGGGTACTAAAAATAGGCTATGAACCAAATTGTGTCATGGATGTGACATGCTTAGAGCATGGGGTGGGAAGAACAACAAGTACCGTATTTGGGCTCTTTTGCACTTTTCCTTTTGTAACCCGGAAGCTCCGCTGGAGATACGGGCGGTGATGACCCCTATACTACTTGGCAGCCTCTGCCGTTCTAAAGACGACATGATTTGAGGCCCCTGATTCTCCGAGAGAGTCATGCCAATCCCATTTTTAGCCAGATAGCCCACTTGTTAGAAAGTTGTTCTCAAACTGCATTCACTTAGACGATTAGGCGACCATTGGATATTTATTTCAGTACTTTATTGGCATGCTTTTATGTATCTTGTTATGTCCCTCTGAGGACCTGGCCCCTTCCAGGTGTATCTGTTCATGAGTATTCACAGGACCGCATATTCGGATGGTTACATGTGTTTCGAGGATGTCTTCTCTTCGAGCCCGTGATTGTTAGCTGGTATTCCTATATTGTGTTTATTGTGTTGTACTTTTATATTCGAGTTGGTAGTGGATTTGTTTTCATCCAACTAGTATCTTTAGATACTTTGTATTGAGATCTAGATTCGTAGATATTGGTTATTTATTTATATTTTATTTTCGTGGATGAGATTTAGATTATACCCTGTGACTTGTGATATATTTATACCACTTGTGGATTTGATATTCATATTACAGCGTACGTATAGGTTTGGTTTCCATATATTGGAGTTGTCATATCCATGCGGCTGGCATACTTACGTGACCTAGTCCTACGTATTTTGGGACTGGGGCATGACAATTCTTAATTGATTGATTGATTGCTTGCATAGCATCTTGCTTGATCCCTTCTCAACGTCAATCTTATCTTTCCTTTCGTTATTAATAGGGGTTAGGAAGATGACTTGTACTAGGTATATACCCTCTAGTATTCAATAACACTATTAGTTAATTTTTTGTAAGTTTGGTAGTATGCCTCATAACCTAGTATCACATAGTCCTTCTGACCAATTAATGAAGTATAAATAAATGATACCAACTATAGACTTGCATAAAAATATAGTATTTATCCAAACTGTAAGAACTTAGAGGCCCATACACCCATTTGGTCGACTAGAGACCTTGACAAGGAGTTATTATGGAAACTGGAGAGGCACAACACCGATCTTCTTGGTGAACTTAAATTATTCTGTACCTTCCTCCATCCTAGTCTAACGTACTTATATTTTCTATACCACCTCGACTTATGCTGCTATTATAGCTTAGTTTTGCAAGCTTATTCTTTTACTGAGTTTGTTTATGACATATGTATTAGTGGAGGCCCACACTAATACATTGTCTAAATTAGAATCAGTGTATTATAGTCTGATCAACCGTAGTGCGCTTGGTTCGTTCTTCGTATCACTACTTTACGTGAATTGAGATATAGTTGACTCAACTTGTTAGACGAATATACTTGCCCTCTAGACTGGTCAGAGCATATCATGTCAGGTACATAACTGTTCTGATGTGAACATACGAATAGAAATTTACCAAAATAAGATTTCATTCCACAACTGCCTTGGCAACTCCCTTTCAAATTCTCTAATCCCTTTGAATCCCGTACTTGTATTCTATCACCTCCTCCTTAAATTCTTTATTGTTGTTTTCCGTCTTCCCCTATTTCAGAAAGACGAATGTTCGTGCTTAGTATAAGTTGATACACGGATAGTACTAGATATACCCCATAGGCCAAGCACTCAGGATGACAAACAAGAAAGCGCAGGCATAGAAAGTCATAGATACAGGTACGACGTTAGTTATATTTGTCATTTCATACTCATGACCCCCTTTATGATACGAGATCTTAGGTACATAGTAGACGTAGAATTATATAGATGGTGGTTTAGCAGTTATGAGAATATAGTGATATTCTACCCAGATGGCATACGCGCGATGCTAATAGATAACGCGAGTAGCAGTAGTAGTACTCTTTTTCTATCACCATCTCGCCCCTTGGGGTGGCTCATCTTCTCTTTTATATCCATTCCTTATCTCGTGCTTAACTCTTTCTATCATAGTCGTATCCTTTCGTGCCATTATAAATTATTTGAATTACTTCAACCTCACCCTTATTTTGTTAGTTAAAAACGTAAATGGTTTAGTAAATGATTAATAACTAAAGGATGAGTTAATAATAATAACCCTTATGTATATGCACTATAGCAATATATGTATTCTTTTATTAATTTAACCCTTGAATAGTATCCCTTAGTCTAATAGGAATTAGTTGGATTGCTGAATTAGTTTAGACTTCTAATAGTTTTATAAAGTTAGTCAAGACCTTAACTGTTGCCCAAAAACTTAGACTAAGCTTAGAAAAGAGTTGAAGGCACTTGTTACGAACTGATGACTATAACAAATCGCTGGTGAAGTAGCGACAGCTGCAGCTAGACCGTTATAGTATAGTAGTCGAAGTATTTGCAGACATACTGGTCAGGTGACGTGGCAGTATTAGACTACGATACTTGATGGTTACGGAAAAAAATCATAGTTATGAGATTCCAGACAGGTATCCCAAGATTCTTGACCAAATGAATAAATTCGTCTTACAACCTAGACAATAGCCACAAAAGACCTTGACTACTAGTAAAATTCTTTTAAGTTGGGTAGTATAGATGAGTTATAGGATAAAAGAATAGTGTAAGGACAATAATGAAAGAAAATTATTAGGGTGGCTGACCATAAACTTTTAGGAAGCACTGCAAGCTAGCAACGAAGTGTTAATAGCTATTGTGATTTATTACGGATATGGGTTAGTATTAATTTTGAGGACAAAATTCTTTTAAGTTGGGTAGATTGTAAACCCCCTCACCCAAAAATAGATATTTTGTGTGTATTTTGTATCCTTTTATTTATTTAGATTATTTTTTTAAATAATTAAAATCCAATAATTTTATTAGGATACTTCACCGTGGTTTGGACATTAATAATATAGGATGGCCCCAAATGATGTATCTTCCTTCATAGGAAGTAGCCTACACAGGAGACACTACCTGTAGGATCTTTTCGTAGCACAGAAATTCGACTCCTTGGCATTAGTATACCATTAGGCGTAGATTAATTATTAAATATTATATATTATATATATAATTTAATTGTGGTTATTTTTAATTTTAACTTTTCTAAAATTAGCATCCCATAATTTTTCGTTCCAGTAGGCAGATTCTCTTTTTATGGAATTGTGTATTATTTATAATTTCCTATTTTTATGGATAACCATTTAATTAATTACTTAGTTAATTAGATAATATAATTATTCAATTTATATAACTAGATAAATAAATAATTATTAATTACAAAATATTTTATAAAATGTTTTGAGATAGTATTTTATTAAAGCCTTGCAAAATAAATTTTCTAGAATTTATTTGTGTACAAATATTATTTTTGGATTTTTACCTCATCTATAAATGTAAATATATATATATGTTAATATATATATAGTTATTAATAATAGTAATAGTAATAATAATAGTAATAATTATTATTATAATATTATTATTATTATTATTATTATTATTATTATTATTAAGAGTAATAATAATAATAATAATGTTAATAAAAAGAAGTAATGAAAAGAAAAGAGAAAGAGAAAAAAGGGAAAATAAAAGAAATCAAAACTTTTCAAACCCAAAACCCGGCCCTAAACAGATAACCCGCTAACCCTTAACCCATTTCCTAAAGCCTACCCACCTAATACTAAATTCCCAGCAGCAGCAGCTGCAGTATCCCAACCCCGCACGAGAAATCTCCCCCCTGCTCTCTATATATCTATATATATAACCCCCTTAAACCCAAAACCCTAACCCTAAATCTCCACTCCAACCTAGACCGCGTCGCCGCCGACCTCCTCGATCCGCCGCCGCCGCCGGAGCCAGCACCGCCGACCGTCGCTCGCCCCACGTCCGCGACCGCGAGCACCGCACAGGAAAGTGACAGCAACTACCCCTGTTCACGTTCTGTTTTTCGCTTCATCGCTCGACCAAATTTGACCCCGTCTTCACCGGTATGTTCATGACCTATCCCTCTTCCAACTCTGTGTATTAGTTTCCTTCAATCAGCGCGTAACCGTAGGTGAAAACCGAGACCAATTTGGAGAAAAATTATAACATTAATTTCAGAAAAACTGCTGTAATGACCCATGTTTAAGGACTCGTATCTCCCACCACAGAGATCCAAACTTAGATTTTCTTCTTGTTATGTGAAGGCCATGTAACCGAGATTATTTTCTGTCAATTAGATTAATTTATTTGGTGTTATATGCAGAATTAAATTGGGTTAAAAATTATGAAAACTATTTTCGAAATTGATAAAATTTGTAATACGGAGCGCGTCCCGCCAAACGGGACTGCCTTGTCGCATACCAGTTACACCGAAAGACGCGTATGGTATATCCAGACGTATGGACTTTCGCGAAAACTGATTTGGACGCGTGTACGTATCGGAATCAGCCCATATCCGCAGTCCCCATATCATAATTTTTGTAAAACCCCGCACCATTTATTGTACGCTCGTCATAATGCGTCAAAACTTGCGCCATTGGACTTGTAGTATCACGTTGGTCCTGTGACCCAAGTTTCATGCGATTCTGAGACAGTTGACCGAGCTGCCTATTTGCGGGCCCCACGGTTGACTTTTTGGACGAATTTGTGTTCGGCTCACCGGAATCCAAAATTGAACGTACCGTTGAGTTCGTATTGACGTTTAGAATTTGTTTGACCTATAATTTGTCCCATTTAGAGACCTTTACCCCTGGCACATTTTTCAGTGCAAAGTGGACCATATGTGGATCCCGTTTTGACCCAAAATTACCGTTTTGCCTCTGTGTCCAAATTGGACGAAAGGGTAGTATTTTCTAGCTATCTCGCTTATTCTGGAAATGTTGATGATGTTTATTTTAGCATCCAGAGACGTCTATTCGGAGGCCGTAGTTTCTGATCCTGTGCTTGACTTCTGGATGTTACACCTTGCAGCTTTTGCCAAGCAAGATACCTTGCCAAATTGCTTACAGTACTTTGCATGCTTATTATATTTTTATATGTTCATTGCATGTGTGTATTTTTTTTAGTTATATTTATATACTATATATATGTTGACACACACTTGACACATAGTATCATGAGAGGGGAGGACAATCAGTAGGCGTATGGGCTATAACCACTCTGGTAAACCGTAGTATCTAGTACGCATTACGGTAGTGTGTCGCGCTGGTCGCTACCCCTGAGTTATGTCGATTTTTGGTGTCGCGCTGGTCGCTACCCCCGAGGTATGTCGATTTTTTATGTCCATGTCGTGTGTGTGAGTTGTGAGATTTAGATCGAGTAGCCTACCCATGCCCATACGTCGAAAAGTTGTTCTCATTATGCATTCATATAGATTGTCTTGTATAGCGTACTTATATATTTTCTATCTATTATGCATGTTTACTGTATTCAAATTGGCATACTTCTATGTATCTTGTTACATCCCTCTAAGGACCTGGTCCCTTTCCAGGTGTAGACGATCTCTACTATTTGCAGGGCACGGATCAGGACTTGCTACTTATCTCTTTCGAGGAGGTCTTCTCTTCGAGTCTCATGGTTCATTAGATGTACCTATTTTGTCTCTCGTATATTCTAGTTTGGTAGTAGATTTATTTCCACTCGACTATCATTCTCTGATACTTCATATTGAGATTCAGTTATATAGTAGATTGATTATTTATTTCTATTTGATTCTGTGGATGAGATTTAGTTATGTCCTGTGACTTGTGACAATATTTATACCACATGTGAGTTATTATTCATATTATAGCATACGTATGTATTATGGTATTCATATATTGGAGTTGCCATATACATACGGCTGGCATGCTTACGTGTTCCTAGTCCTACGTATTTTGGGACTGGGGCGTGACACGTGCGATAGTCGGACTGAACGATTGGAGAATGTCTCAAGTAAATGATAAGGCTTATATCGAATAGAAATTTATGCAAATGGAAATCGATATCTTGGTTAAGGAAATTTGTTGGAAATTTGGAGGATTGTGCGAGCAATTTTGGATTAAAACAAACAGACTGAACTTGAATACAATATCGCTCGAATAGAAGTTATCCCGAGAAGGAATATTGTGGTTCGAGGAAAGAGATAAATGATAACGGATTTGACTTGGAGTTTGGAATAACGATCTTGAATCAAATTCAAAACGATAACCTTCGAAATCAGTCCCAACAAGAACGATTATCCTGCGGGAGCGCCGGCGTGGTAATTTTACGTACAGCGGGGATGATCGAACTCATGGGAACATGTTCGATAATTATTCCAAATGAACTCGATGAAATAGAATGTATCAAAAATAGGATAGACTTGGGCTGGAATATTTGAAACTAGTTGCTTGAAAAATGCTAAAAGTAGACTATGGATTTACCGAACGATAATATTTAAGTTGGATGATTTTGCTAGACGAATTATAATTACTACATGAACGGATATGGATTGGTGGATAAATATATATAACTTGGATGGAGCAAAGTGAAATGATAAGGAAGTCTCAATCGTTTCAAAGATAACCATAACGCTTGATATTCTTGTCTTGTACGAGCGTAACTCTATGCTCGTACATACGTCACGTCCGGATTAGGACGATCATCCAGCGGGAGCGTTGGTATGGTGATCTCACGTCCAACGAGGGTGATCGAACTTGTGAGAGACTGGAGCGTGACAACTGATAGATCGTCTTGACTTTTGGTGTAAACCCCCTCGACCAAATTTAGGTCTACTTAGCTTAGATAAAGAGACTAGGTTTAATTTGGAGCCAATTAGAATTAGAATATAGTATCTTATATTTATTGAGAAATATTTATATCGCTTAGTGCACCTTACCGTTGCTTCGATATTTAGAGCACTACACTAGCTATTACCTGCAAACAAATTTCATACACTTTTTTTAGACATGCCTGCCTACCATTCTGACCTTTGTGTAACTCATAGATACCCTCCCTTGTGCTTCAATTTAGTCACACAATATTCATTACAAACGTCCGTTCTTAAATTTAATTAAACCCAACTTTGCATCCTTGTCCGTTCTAATCGAAATTGGAGATACAACCTCAACCCGTTTTGTCCAACCCAAATTATGATATTATTCTATTCTGAGTCTACTACGTCCATGATACTTGTATCCCACCCAATTTTAACCCCATGTATTTCCAACTAATTAAAGAGCACCAATTACACTAATTTTAATTAAATTGGTGTAAGGACCCAACCTCACCCAAAACTAGACCCAACTCCAACCCAAACCTACACTCATACCCTCAAGGTTCATACTAAACACCACACACCATTTTAGCCCACTACATAACACCAAACATGGTGTTTTGTCTCATCCAATCCTAAATTCTATTAATTATGCAATTTCTCAATTATTAAGGGACTTTTATGCGAATAAGTAATGAGGTATCCCCCTCTCATTGGCCCCAACCCATGAAGAACCTCATTCTTTCCCTTGACTGGTCCACCCTATATTTTCTTCCTTATTGGTTGTACTTGCTACAACTTTTCACCCTCACATCACCACCCTATATTTCAAAACCCATCAATCTTAGCCCTCCCCTCATCATGATGAGGCTTCCCACCTCCCCAAAAATGATGTCCAGCCGGCCCTAATCCCAAGGAGAGCCTCCCTCTCTCTCTCCTACATATACTACACACACCCTCTCTATAAAACCCACCAACAGCCACAAACACCTAGGAAAACCCTAAAAACTACTTTACTATCACTCCCCTCACCCAACCCAACTTCAACCCCGGCCACCTCCCTCAGCCCGCCACCACCGTCTCCTCCTCCGAGCACTACCAGCCCGACCCCCTCCGACCTTCCTCCTCCCAAATGCCAACCGCCGCCACCACCACCAGCCAGCTCCGCCTTAGTCGGCCACTGCAACAGCCACTCCCCCCCTCGACTTCTTCTTCCCCGGCCGACTTGACTCCCTTCCCGACTTCTCCAGTCACCCCCACAGCCACCACAGCCAACCACCACCATCTCCACCAGCACCCTCACCGTCTCTACCACCATCCTCGCCATCTCCACCACTGTCACCATCGTCATTACCAACGCCACCACCACCAACACCACCATAGTCAAAATTGCCACCACCCGACCCTTTCTTCCCCAGTCACCCCTCACCACCACCGTCGGTCCCCTACGGCCAGTGCATCACCACCGCCAGTCCCCCCTACGACCCACACACCACCACCACCGGTCCCCCGAGGCCAACCCGCTACCACCGCCGTCGCTGCATTGGCTGCATCTGCTGCCATTTCTAAAGCTGCTGCTGCTGCTGAGCCGCCGGAGCTTCGCCCTTCCTCGCGGGAGAAAGGCCGTCTCGTGCAGTGGATACGCTCCACCCTGGACACGGATGTCGCCAAGGTATATTCCTAGCAATTCGTATACGTAAGTATTAGTTAAATACGTATGGGTATATATGTATATTGTGTATTGTATAGTGATATATATTATTGTATTTATATTTAATGTATAATGTATTTATATATAAATATATAATGTATATATGTATATATGTATTTAAGTACTAATGTTATCATATATATTTTAAGTATTAAATGTGTATTATGTATTTTTAAGTATTAAATGCTATTATACGTGTTTAAGTATTAATATTTATTATATGTAATTATGTTAATAAATTACCTCTTAATAGTTTATAACTATTTTAAATAAGGAGATGTTGACCAAGGTTTAGACCTTGGGTTTTTTGCACACAAATATGTTAGCTAGGATTATTAATGTAGTATTATACGTCATTAATTTGTAGCGTGTTTTTATAGCATGTTATCTAGGACCTGTGATGCGTTATCTGGTATTATAGCGCCTCTTGCTAATTCGTTGTCTTGCTGTACACGAAAATCGAGGATACGACACGTGTATGTTTTAGCTACGTACACACGCAACCCAGCTAGATGACCAGTTGTGACCTTGTGTCAGTTCATAATTGCAAAGTAGTATTTCCTGTGCGTACTATTGTAGTGAATGATGGTCGTACTATTATTATATATAGGGTCGTTGGATCATCCTGCGAGACTTCGGGAGCAGGTTATTGGCTCACAGTTTGAGGACCCAGGCAAGTATACCTTGCCTTGTTGTACTGTTTAAATTAAGACATTATCTAGTTGCATATTTTATTATTTTAATATTATATAACTGTGCGCGTCCAAGAAAGACTCGGGTGTAGTCAACGAAGGCATTGACGTTAGGACTTGTGTCTGACCTAGTGTCTAGTGGACCCACCTAAAGTTGTGGAGTTATAAATATGACTCCCCAGGCCTTGACACGTATCATTGCATGGCACAGAGTGAGTTCATATAAGGACGTGTGCTTCATGCTTGATTGACCTTCAGTATGAGAAGCACGTGTGACGGTATTTAGCTTAGTTGTATATTTCTTTAGTGACTTGCATTATAGTACGAGATGTCCATGTCTCACTTGAGATTTGTACATTGGCATTAGACGGGGAGGACGACTAGTAGGCGTATGGGACACCCACTTCCTTTATTCAGATTCCACGTTCGACGGAATGATATGGACGTTATACTATTCAGATTCCACGTTCTATGGAGCAATATGGACGTTATACTATGCAGATTCTATGCTCTTCAGAGCTGGACGTTATTATATTATAGAGTGCCCTCGTTATGGGGGCATATGTGGCATATATTAGCCAGTCACGACGATTGGTGAATTACGTCAACATATGTCTAGCCTACACTTCCCATACGCACTAAGTTGTCCTCAAATTGCATTTCACTTAGCTGGTTAGTTCACCCTCGAGTTTTTACAGTATTTACTTTATGGCATGTATTTTTATATCTTGTTACGTCCCTCTGAGGACCTGGTTCCCTTCCAGGTTATTTGTGCAGTTTGCGGGATATTTGATCTGGTGGTGTATGGACATCATTGCAGGTTTTTTATATTTCCAGCTATTACAGTCATGTATTACTTTCTATTTTGATTCTGCTTTTATAGCCTAGTGGTTATAGGCCTATGTTGTTCTTTAGGTCTATTCGAACAGACGTATTATTAGGTAGCAGACTGATGATGCGTATCGTTCTTTCTTGAGATTATTTACCATGGATTGAGATTTAGTTTACTCGTTGCATGTTAAAATTTAGATTATTAATTGGATCACTTGACCATGGACAACTTAAGTGCGCTTCGTCGGGTCCATTAAATTGGAAAGCCCTACGAAGTCGTACCAGCTGGCCATTGCCACGTGTCTGGTCCCACGTATTTTGGGACTAGGGCATGACATGGTTTTAGTGGTGGCCCATGCAGGTCAGAGCATATCATTTCGGTTATGTTACTGCACCGAACGAGCCTGCAACTTAGGATTAATGTTAAATAAGATCTCAATCCATAACTGATTTTAAAACTCCTCTTATATTCGATTGTCGCCCTTGGACTTCATTACTGTATTTGTTTATTATCGTCGACATCGTTATTATTGTTTCTCATCTTCCTTATTTCGGGAAGATGAATGCTTGTGCACGGTAATTTCCTCCAGGAGCAGATTCTCGCCAAGATGAAGATGTCATATTTGATAGGATGTTTGAGTAGATGGTTAACCATGGTAGAAGAGGTTGATAAGTTCTTTCTTGTTACTAGAGCTAGCATAGACTGTTGACATAAGAATTAGACATAGAATTAGAGACTTAAAACTAGACCCTACCCTTACTTAAGGTAGCCGTGACCTGTTAGTATTAGAAGCTAGATGGGTTGTTTGATTCTAAGGCTCTAGAATAAATTAGGAGAGACATAGCTAGATGCTAGAAATTAATTATAGTCTTAGGGTAGTGATACAAGGAACGACATTATGAACTTGACCAGACAGAATGTTAGACTCACATCTAGAAGAGGATTATCGGATACTAATAAAAAATAGGGTATAAAATAACACTTAGGGTAGCAAACCATAGAGATTAACCCCTAGTTACCTGGTGACTTACAGTATCCGACCTAAAAAATTTCCCATCCTCTAGATAATGATCAGGACTAAGCTAAAACAGATAGGTAGATTGCTAGACATAGATTGCTAGACCCAACATTTGGATAAAGAGATAGCTGAGTACTACAGGTAGCTTTCAAATTAGATTAGATGTACTAGACTTATCACGGTTGTCAGTGACTACTAGGCTCGTGTTCTTACCATTGATAACTCGATTAATTGAGCTAGTATCTAAAATAGAGCAATTAGATCGAAGGATGAGATTATTGACAGATGTTATAGCCTTGAGTTGGATATCATGAGCTATCTATAATAGATGGCAAGTTATAAACAAGATGGTATCCATATAGTTGAGTGAAGGGTACGCATGGAGTAAACTAGGAAAAACCTCAGGTTCGAGGTAAAAAGGTAGAGTGGCAACAAGACGGGATTCGCGAGGAGTACCTGACCTCGAGTTTCTTTTAAAATTTAAAGAAGTACCTGAACCGGAGACAGAGACGTTAGCTCGAGATGAAGACAGACTTTGAGACTGAGCTACAGTACCATCCGAGAAAGGCCAACTCCACCGGTCCTAGGTATGTCCGTAGCATTGCTTGATGAGTTATAGCTTATTATGTGTTTATTTTAATTTTGATGATAAAATTCTTATAAGTTGGGTAGATTGTAAACCTCCTCGACCAAATTTAGGTCTACTTAGCTTAGATAGAGAGACTAGGTTTAATTTGGAGCCAATTAAAATTAGAATACAGTATCTTATATTTATTTAGCAATATTTATATAGCTTCGTGCACCTTACCGTTGCTTCGATATTTAGAGCACTACAGTAGCTATTACCTGCAAACAAATTTTATACACTTTTTTTAGACATGCCAGCCTACCATTTTGACCTTTGTGTAACTCATAGATACCCTTCCTTGTGCTTCAATTTAGTCGCACAATATTCGTTACAAAAGTCCGTTCTTAAATTCAATTAAACCCAACTTTACATCATTGTCTGTTCCAATTGAAATTAGACACACAACCTCAACCTGTTTTGTCCAACCCAAATTATGATATTATTCTATTCTGAGTCTACTACGTCCATGACACTTGTGTCCTACCAAATTTTAACCACATGTATTTCCAACTAATTAAAGAGCACCAATTACACTAATTTTAATTAAATTGGTGTAAGGACCCAACCTCACCCAAAACTAGACCCAACTCCAACCCAAACCCACACTCACACCCTCAAGGTTCATACTAAACACCACACACAATTTTAGCCCACTACATAACACCAAACATGGTGTTTTGTCTCATCCAATCCCAAATTCTATTAATTGTGCAATTTCTCAATTGTTAAAGGACTTTTATGCGAATAAGCAATGAGGTGTCCCCCTATCATTGGCCCCAACCCATGAAGAATCTTATTCTTTCCCTTGACCGTTCCACCCTACATTTTCCTCCTCATTGGTTGTACTTGCTACAACTTTTCACCCTTACATCACCAACCTACATTTCAAAACCCATCAATCTTAGCCCTCCCCTCATCATGATGAGGCTTCCCACCTCCCCAAAAATGATGTCCAGCCGTCCCTAATCCCAAGGAGAGCCCCCCTCTCTCTCTCTCCTACATATACTACACACCCTCTCTCTAAAACCCACCAGCAGCCACAAACACCTAGGAAAACCCTAAAAACTACTTTACTATCACTCCCCTCACCCAACCCGACTTCAACCCCGGCCACCTCCCTCAGCCCGCCACCACCGTCTCCTCCTCCGAGCACCACCAGCTCGACCCGCTTCGACCTTCCTCCTCCCAGACGCCAACTGCCGCCACCACCACCAGCCACCTCCGCCTTAGTCGGCCACTGCATCAGCCACTCCCCTCCCCCCTCGACTTCTTCTTCCCCGGCCGACCCGACCCCCCCCCCCGACTTCCCCAGTCACCCCCACAGCCACCACAACCAACCACCACCATCTCCACCATCACCCTCACCGTCTCCACCACCATCCTCACCATCTCTACCACTGTCACCGTCGCCATTACCAACGCCACCACCACCAACACCACCATAGTCAAAACCGCCACCACTCGACCCCTTCTTGCCCAGTCAACCCTCACCACCACCGCCGGTCCCCCACGGCCAGTGCACCACCACCGCCAGTCCTCCCACGACCCACACACTACTACCACTGGTCCCCCGAGGCCAACCCGCCACCGCCGCTGCCGTTGCATTGGCTACAGCTGCTGCCATTTCCTGAGTTGCTGCTGCTGCTGCTGAGCCGCCGGAGCTCCGTCCCCCCTCATTGGAGAACGACCATCTCGTGCAGCGAACACGCTCCCCCCCCCCCGGATACGAACGTTGCCAAGGTATATTCCTAGTAATTCGTATATGTACGTATTAGTTTAAATACGTATGTGTATATATGTATATTGTGTATTGTGTAGTGATATGTATTATTGTATTTATATTTAATGTATAATGTATTTATATATAAATGTATAATATCTAATGTATTAATGTATTTATATACTTATGTGTAATGTATAATGTATTTATATATAAATATATAATGTATATATGTATATACGTATTTAAGTACTAATGTTATCATATGTATTTTAAGTATTAAATATGTATTATGTATTTTTAAGTATTAAATACTATTATATGTATTTAAGTATTAATATTTATTATATGTAATTATGTGAATAAATTACCTCTTAATAATTTATAACTATTTTAAATAAGGAGATATAGACCAAGGTTTAGACATTGGGTTTCTTGCACACAAATATGTTAGCTAGGATTATTAATATAGTAGTATACGTCATTAATTTGTAGCGTATTTTTATAGCATGTTAGCTAGGACCTGTGCTGCATTATCTGGTATTATAGCATCTCTTTCTAATTCGTTGTCATGCTGTACACGGAAATCAAGGATACGACACGTGTACGTTTTAGCTACGTACACTCTCGACCCAGCTAGATGACTAGTTGTGACCCCTACGTCAGTTCATAATTGCAACATAGTGTTTCCTATGCGTACTATTGTAGTGACTGATGGTCGTACTATTATTATATATAGGGTCGTTGGATCGTCCTGCGAAACTTCGGGAGCAGGTTATTGGCTCACAGTTTGAGGACCCAGGCAAGTATATCTTGCCTTATTGTACTGTTTAAATTCAGACATTATCTGGTTGCATGTTTTATTATTTTAATATTATATAACTGTGCATGTCTGAGAAAGACTCGGGTGCAGTCGACAAAGGCGTTGACGTTAGGACTTGTGTCTGACCTAGTGTCTAGTGGACCCACCTAAAGTTGTGGAGTTATCAATATGACTCCCCAGGCCTTGATACGTATCATTGTACGGCACAGAGTGAGTTCATGTAGGGACGCGTGCTTCATGCTTGACTGGACATCAGTATGAGCAGCATGTGTGACGGTATTTAGCTTAGTTGTATATTTCTTTAGTGACTTGCATTATAGTACGAGATGTCCATGTCTCACTTGAGATTTGTACATTGGCATTGGACGGGGAGGACGACTAGTAGGCGTATGGGACACCTACTTCTTTTATTCAGATTCCACGTTCGACGGAATGATATGGACGTTATACTATTCAGATTTCACGTTCTACGGAGCAATATGGACGTTATACTATACAGATTCTATGCTCTTCGGAGCTGGACGTTATTATATTGCAGAGTGCCCTCGTTATGGGGGCATATGTGGCATATACTAGCCAGTCACGATGATTGGTGAATTACGTCAACATATGTCTAGCCTACACTTTCCATACGCACTAAGTTGTCCTCAAATTGCATTTCACTTAGCTGGTTAGTTCACCCTCGAGTTTTCATAGTATTTACTTTATGGCATATATTTTTGTATCTTGTTACGTCCCTCTGAGGACCTGGTTCCCTTCTAGGTTATTTGTGCAGTTTGCAGGATATTTGATCTAGTGGAGTGTGGACATTATTGTAGGTATCTTTATATTTCTAGCTATTACAGTCATGTATTACTTTCCATTTTGATTCTGCTTTTATAGTCTAGTGTTTATAGGCCTATGTTGTTCTTTAGGTCTATTCGAACGGACGTATTATTGGGCTGCAGACTGATGATGCGTATCGTTCTTTCTTGAGATTATTTACCATGGATTGCAATTTAGTTTACTTGTTGCATATTAGAATTTAGATTATTAATTGGATCACTTGACCATGGACAACGTAAGTGCGCTTCGTCGGGTCCATTAAATTGGAAAGCCCTACGGAGTTGTACCAGCTGGCCATTGCCACGTGTCTGGTCCCACGTATTTTGGGACTATGGCGTGACATTTGGTTCGACACGATAAGACGAATTTGGTAATGCAAGTGAATCAGAAATGTTTCATGGATAATTTAGCCTAGAACTTGGAGTAAATCACGCTTGATGGTTTCGTGAACGGATACGTGAATCTTGTTGGATGACTTAGAATTATAAATAAAGGTTTAGAACTGAATCTTGGCTTGGTAGTCTAGACTTGGAATGGATAAATGGATTATATAAAAACAAGTTTGGAGAGATAGACTATGCAAATTACTAGGCTTGTCCTGCAACTTGGATATATTATGGATTTGACTGTAAATCCTGTACAAACGAATGTGCTAATGAGAGTAGAATGATCTATGCTCGATGTTTAAAATTTTGAGTGAAACGAGCTTGGGTAGAATACCCTGTGCAAATGAACAATGGTTTGACCCTAGGAACTGGGCGAGCATCGTGCGACAAATTTGTACGATGAATCATGTAATACACGTATCTTGGGTGCGTATACTAGAACAGTGAGACGAGTCTCAAAAAATTAGTGACATATTTTAAATGACGTCACTAAATATTATTGTTTACAAAAAAATAGTGACGTTCAGCGACTACTAGTATCGTCTATTCCCTCAATACTAAAAGTAGTCGTTGGATGTCGTTAAACGTCGTTGTTTGCGATGTATTGCGACATCTTTTTATGGACTAGCAATATTTATAAAAATTAACAACGTTATTTTTTGATGTCGCTAATAACATCGCTAATTGGCCGAATTTTGGTAGTGAGTAAACTAGAACATATGAGAAAGATATTAAGGTGTGTCGATGTCTCTACCGTTCCAATAAAGGTGTAAGAATATTTTATGCAATTCTTGTGAATGACACAATAGGTCAAGGGATGTTTGAAGTGTTACAAAATGTACTATACCATCTTGATCGTGATATTGATAATGTCAGAGGCTAGAGCTATGATAATGGGTCAAACATTAAGGAGAGGCAAAAAGGTGTACAAAAAAACTTGTAGACATCAATCCTAAAGCATTTTATACACCTTGTGATTCTCATTCTCTCAATTTGACACTGTCAGATATAATAAAATCTTGTAGTAAAATAGTAGATTTTTTTTTTGGAGTTGTGCAACATATTTATATATTGTTTGCATATTCACAAAAAAAAGTGGAAGATTTTGAAGGACGATCTTCCAGGAAAAAGGTTTCACTCTAAAATTATTATCGATTACACGATAGAAAAATAGAATTATTAGTGTGAAAGTAATATTGATTCAAGCTCCTAAAATAAGAGAAGCTCTACTTCAGTTTGACGAAAGTAAGAAAGAGGCAAAGGTTAAAAGTGAAGCTACTTGTTTTGCATAATACGAAATTGGAATTTTTGAGTTTATTGTGGGTATGGTTATTTGGTATAACACCTTGGTTAAAGTTAATATAGTCAACAAAGAATTACAATATGAAAATATGTGTATTGATGTGGCAATGGATAGTGTGAAGGCACTGTTTGCTTTTTCTCAAGAGTACCGAGAAGTTGGGTTTTAGAAGGCTTTAGGTTGTGCTAAAGAAATTGCTGCTGAATTGGATATTGATCTGGTGTTTCCAAAGAACAAAAAGAGAATAATCCATAGATTTTTTTTTAATGAGATTGCTACAGAGTCTTCTGAACCGGTCCATGAAGTATCAATTCAAGCTTCCTTCAAAATTTAGTACTTTGTATACATAGTTGATCAAGCAATCGATTCATTGGAAAGAATTAATGTTTGAGCAATATAAGCAATATGAAGACACATTCGGCTTCTTATTTACGACAGAGAAGTGAAAATCATTGGATGTTGATGAACTGAGAATAAGCTGCAACAATCTTGAAAAGAAGTTATAAAATGGTCATATTTCAGATATTGATGGTGAGGATTTATTCAATGAATTGCAACTATTACAAAAATATTTATCATAATAACAAGTTACAACTAGTGAAATACTATATTTCTTGAAAAGAATGAATTATTATCGAACTTGTTGTCTTGCATATATATTTTGTTGACCATTCTTATTATAGCTGCATCAGCTGAAAGAAGTTTAAAAATATTGAAATATTACTTGCGATCAACCATGTCGCAAGAAAGATTAAATGGTTTGCCTTTGATTTTAATTAAAAATGAGTTATTGGAAAAATCGATCAAGAAATTTAATTAATGATTTTGCTTTTAATAATACAAGAAGATCAAAAGTAGTAATGCACTAAATATTATCTTTTTTGGTTCTCTTGATAGTATGGTATTAGTTTTAATTTATTATTGGATATCCATTAAAAAAGTTTTGTCAGGTAAATTTTAGTGTTCTATACTTTTAGCTTTATTTATTGTGTGATTACAAATTATATCTCATTTGGGTTTTGATCATTATTCATTTTATTATATGTTATCATCAAAGAATTTGAGGCCAGATTTTGACAATTTAACGGTAGTGCGTATTCTATTTAAAACATCTTTATTATACTATGTAATGTGCTTAAATATAGATAATTAGAGATTCGGTTATTTTGTTTAGAACTATCTATATATTCATTTATAATATACAATCAAAAATATCGCCAGATATTTTGATAAAGGCATAGAATAATACATTTAAAAATACAAATAAATAAATAAATAAATAAATAAATAAATTTAGGGTCACATTTTGAGATTCGTACGGGGCCTTCAATTATTCAGGACCGGCCCTGAGTAGACGGAGAGACTTAAAATTGGAAGAAGAGGTTCTATGAGATATTGTAGATGAAGGAAAGGAAAGACATAGCTCAACGGTGAAAATGGTCTACAAATGGTGGAAATTTAACTCACTTGACCCAACAAACAAATCAAAGTAGAAAGAGACTACTCTAGTTTAACTCTAGGGCAAGCAACGGGTTGGTTTCAGAATGAATTTGTGTAAAGTAACTAGTAACAAAAACCCAGATCCTATAGTCGTTTGTGTTTTAAAGACATGACTCAACTTAGGACCTCTTCGTTATCATTATCATGCCTATTAAGTTTAAGAGAAAAAGGATATGTAGTTTGGATATTGTTTGTGCAGTTGTAAAATTCTATAGTTGCTTGGATAATGTACATGT
Source organism: Iris macrosiphon (assembly GCA_036927795.1). Lineage (NCBI taxonomy): Eukaryota > Viridiplantae > Streptophyta > Magnoliopsida > Asparagales > Iridaceae > Iris > Iris macrosiphon. Next base: position 105,540,063 of record JAYESA010000003.1, on the reverse strand, counting down.
AGTACTTTTTTTGCAAGAGAGATATTCTTTGAAAATAAAAATGGTCATTTGTAGTTTGACGTAGTTTTCAGATTCTACATGACAACCACCCACAACCATCGATGAAGCTTACGAACTCCAATAGTGCTTTTAGATCACAAATTTAATAATTTGTTTGCCTTAAACAATATTTTTTTGTAATAGATATTAGACTAATTCAAAATTATTTTCTAGTACTATTTTTATGTGAGCTATTTTACATCATCCTCAAAAATATATTTATTTTTAATATTATTTTTATTATTATCTCATAATAATATATTAGTGTCATATATGCACGTGCATTGCTCATATTTCAAAGATTATTATTATGAAGATATGTCATGTCCCAGTCCCAAAATACTGAGGGACTAGCCACGTGGCAATGGTCAGCAGCACAACTCCAATGGACAAACCCAATTTAATGGACCCGTTAGAGTGTACTTAAGCTGTAATAAATATAAATGTAAGTCTACACCATCTATCTCAGTATAATTCTAGTCTCATCCACATAAAGTAAACACAATTCAATATGATAGACCAGTCAAGATAATAGATAAAGAAAATAGTCCATCAACAAGTCTACATAAGTAGTGTCTCGGGGAACAACCCGACACAATAAAGGAAAGAAAATAACATCAATACATATATCCATGAGTCAGATATGAAATAATAATACGCATAGATAACTGAGTAAGTAACTGAATACGCAGAAGAAATCCTCTGGCACAATTTCTTCCTCTAGTGCCAATACTGCTCCAGCGTCAGCTCCTGTCCCGTATACCTCGGGGTAATCCTCCTCTGCTGTACCTGGGAACATAATCTGAATCCAGGTCCTCAGGAGACATAGCAAGGTACAAGAAACACTCAAGCCAAATAAAATATAGTAAATAAAATAGATCCTCAGGGAAAGCTATGTAACTAGCTAAGTAAAATACAAAATGAGAGCATCACTAGTACTCAGGCTGAGACAACTACAAGCTCTGTATCGGAGAGCCCGTAGCAGCAAGTAATATCATGTATTCTAGTAGTATAGTATGTATATAATCAGCATATAACCTGTGTATCTCTTCCCACCCAATGTAACCTCATATCTCATGTCCATAACGTCTTATGTCCATAACACGCAGGATCATGACCTCTAGCTAGTACAACGAGTCATAATGATATCTCTATATATGCAAGTCTCATATCACGAATCATGTAAGCCTATATAGAATCACCATGAATAACTCCAGAAATATTTGGTCACATGAGATATTGTCAAGTGTCCTATGGTATGACGTACTTGGTAAAGTAAGCACGTAAAAAATATAGGATCGTGGAATCAACTCTCTAAGTGATGTTACATGACTCCACGTACGGCGTCGACACCCGAATCTTGTTCGGACGCTAAGCAACGTCTCACGGTCCTAGGTTTAACACGTACATCACAGAAGTATATATATAGAAAGAACACAAGCAAATAATGTAACAATTTCTCTGCAGGTTTGGTAAGGTACACTTGCCTGGGTTCTGAGCTCCGTCAATTGCTCTGATAAAAGTAAAATCTCTAAGTACACCTCCGGATGCTGAAAAAATATCACTATTGCTCTCAAAATACTTAAAATAGCTAGGATTGACTACCCATAAGTCCAATTTGGACACAGGGCAGAATTGGCAGTTTTTTGGTCAAAGCGGGGTCCACATGTAGCCCACTTCGCACCAAAAAATGTGCCAGAGATAAAGTTCTTCAAATTTGTCAAACTTAGTATCTACAAGTCTAGAAAGATGATACGAACCCATCAGAATATTCATAAATGGATTCCGATGAGCCGATCATGAAATCACCCGTCAAGTGGAACCATGGGCGCACGAAACGATATTTCGTCAACGTTCTCGGAATTGAACCAAACTTGGGTCATAGGACCAGCGTAACACTGCAAATTCGAATGCGCAAGTTTCGTTGCAAAATGACAAGCACACACAAAATTATAAGAAGTGTCAGAACAGGGCGATATGATATTTTTGACGAATACGCGTTGATTCCGATGTGCATGCACATCCAAATCAACTTTCGTAAAATCTCACACGTCCGCATTGACGATACGCGCCTTTCGGTACAATTCGCACATGACGAAGTCGCCTCGTTTAGTGGGATGCACCCGTATCGAGAAAATTTAGGTTTAAAAAATTAAGTTTTCTGACAGATTTTAGCAGCAAATAAATTACAGTATACATCGAATTAAAATAAAGTGTTTAAAGGGATTAAAACTAGGTTATGTTGTCCAAATTACTGTTCAAGTAGAATTTTAACATCGTGTGCCGTTATGAAGATAACGGGACTCAAACACATGCACCTGGAACAATTTATGTTCTCACAACTCGGATATTTTTTCTGTTTTGTGTCACGATTTGCGATTGACACATGACACGATAAGCTAAACTAATTACACAGGGTTCATGGGGGTCATGTGGTCTTCACATAGGATTCGATGGTTCAATATTAGGTTTACTGAGCAGGAAGAAACAACGGTGGGAAGAAGAGTACCTCACTCTGCTGTGCTGATCGTGACTTCAGACGGCTGTTCGCGACGATCGTCGGCGGTCACGGCTGCGGTCGGCGGTGTGCGGCGGCGCTCGACTGAACGTAGGGGTAGATGCTGGTGGTGGTGGTCTGCTCTGATCTACATATAGTGTTTTAATCGGGGGTTACAGGGAGAGGAAAAGATGGTTCGTTGTTCGGTTTTGGGAGAGGAAGTGGTCGGGCTGCGGGAGTTTCGGGGAGGGGAACTGTAGTAGTAGGTTTCGGGTTTTGGGTGCGAGTTCGGGTGTAAGTGAGTTACCGAGTTTAGGGTTTAGGGTTCGGGTCTAGGGTTTAGGGTTTAAGATAATAATTAATAATATATATAAATATATATATATATATATCTAAAAATAGTTTTGAACCCCAAATAATTCTAGAAAAATTCTACAATACTTTAATATTAGTTGTACACCCAAAAATATATTTTTTGTACAATATTTATAATTAGTTAAATACACATAAATACCAATCCATGAATATATATTTATTATAATTAGGTAAAAAAATACATAAAATTCTTCCTTAATCTCAATAATTACATAATACTAATATTAAATAAATTTAAAATTAAATCTAAAAATCAGGGGGTTTATAATCTATCCAACTTAAAAGAATTGCGTCCTTGCAATTAAGAAAATAAAACGTAACCGGTCAGGAAAGGTTTACTCCAGAAGAGATGATATAGTTGTATGACATTTGTTGAAGCACGACACAAAGGATAAGAGACCATGAACAAGGGAAAAATTGAGAGGAAGGGTGAGGGTTTTGTTCAAACAGAATACGTAGAAAAGCAATAAAAACTTTTTCCTAGGCAATGAGAGATGAGTAACTCATGAGTAAAGGAGTCTGATTAGAGCGAGGATCAACTACAACTTCTGAAAACTTGGGTACCACTTACATATTACTACTCTAGACCAACAAGTTCTTGCTAACATAATACTAGGTATAGGCTAGGGAATGGAACTAATAGGCACATGCTAAAGTATTACTAGAAATATTCGTTACTATAGCTAGCTATGATAAAACTAAATCTTACCCATATTCGCTACTCCTCGAGTCCGTGCCTCCTTTACTGTCATCGCAAAAGCCTGTCCACGTCCCTGTGGTGGTGCCCTCTGTTATTGTTGGGCCTGCTGGAAGAGTGCTATCTGTGATGCCAAAGGTGGCCTCGGCTGATATCCTTCTAGTGTTGGTAAAGCGGGTCGATGAACCATTGGTGTTCCTCCCCGACGCTCATGGCAATCCTTGGCTGAATGCTGACTGGATCCGTAAGCTAAACGTAATCCCAATTTGCGTCTGCACTCCCTCTCAATATGGCCTACCTTGCCACAGTAGTGACAAGTAGGAAGGGATGGGGCTCATGATTCTGCTCTCTATGGTGGATTCATCTGGGGTCGCTTTGTAGGCTCCCAGTGTGGTGCTCGAGCTGGTACTAATACGTACCGTATATTCTGGCTGGACTCCCTCCTGTGGATGTGCTCCATGTATTGAGCTGCAGCAAAGACATCCGTATAAGAAGTAGGTGTAACGGAGCCGATTAATCTCTGTAGCTCAAAGCTAAGTCTGTCAAAGAACTTCTCCGCCTTCTCCTCTTCTGTCAGAATCAGAGTAGAGGCGAAGCGACTTAAACAGATGAACTCTGTATTATACTCTTCTACCATCATGTTTCCTTGAGTGAGGCAGTTAAACTTATTCCTAAGTTCCGCTCTGGCAATGGCTGGAATGTACATCTCCTGGAAGAGTCTAGAGAACTCCTCCCAACTGACTCGGTCCGGTCCAAGCCGTCTCTCCTCAAATAGCCACCAGCGATGTGCATTGTCCGTCAACTGCATCCTGACGGCAGCCATCTAACGCTCCCTCGGAAGCTCAGTTGCTTCCAATTGGTGTTAAGTGTTTCTGAGCCACTCATAAACTTCAGTGGGCTCCTACTTACCAGAAAAGGTACGGCACTTCAGCTGGCAAAAATCAGTGATAGATCACATCGATGGCCGTCTAGCTGGTGGGTTTGCCTACTCCAGTGTGGTCACTATATTGTTCCTCAGGTTCTCTGCCTGGTGACTGTAGAAGCATAAAAAATACGCTACAGAATTGTACACAATATGCATAAAACTCGCGTAAAACAGAGTTTTAGTGCTGTGTGGCGTAAGACATGACTTCAGAGCCATCGGCGTACAGCAGAGCTTCATCGTTAAGTACAGCGTAAAATATAGCTCCAGAATAATCCGTATAATGCAGTATTTCCAGACTGCTTCGGCATAAAAAGGTTGTTACATCGCCCCTTCGGCGTAAAATCTACTCGCTTTTAATACAGTGGAAAGTTGTACGGGGAACTCTTCGTATTCCTCGAATGAACCTGTCAGATCATGCAGTGAACCTGACTCCTGACAAAGAGTACTGCACGACTATCCAGACTACGGTTGTAATGATGGTTCGGCACAGAGACAGACCGTTATTTAGTGATATTTTCTTGATACAGATTGCTTTTACGCATTCAAGGGAATACGCTGCCTAGTTTTACACAGGCAAACGTGAGCTTTTACGCTCAGCAGGAGACGAAACGAACCGCCATATCAAAAGCTGCTCTTCGTACAGAGCTCGAGGCACGTCTCTGCAGTTAATGCGCGTGATGGGGGCAGATCTCTGCATTTAATGTACGAGATTTGGTTCTACTTTCAAAGACTGGGTGAGCCATAATTATGGCTAATACGTCCACATCAGCATCTCTGCATATTATGCCATCAGGCTATTTTTAGCCATAGGAGCACGCTATACGCTATCTCTTTGAAATATGCCGACCTGGATATTTTCAGCTATAGGAGCACGATGTATGCTATCTCCTCGGAATACGCCAACTCAAGCTATATTTGTGTTGGTGCGTGATAAGGCTATTTGGTCTAGAATACGCTCAAGGCCTCAGTCAAGGAAGGAGGATCGGCTATCCTTTACGCTAGCTACCTATCCATGCAGCATCAGGCTTCTACGCCTACTAGGCTTCTATGCCTACTTGGCTTCTACGCCAATTTGACAACTATTTGGCTTTTATGCCATGGTGACAGTCATTGGCTTATACGCCAACCTTTTCTACGCGAGGGGCAGTTACCTACGTGGCTTGCATGCCGTGATCTTCGCAGCAGTTATATGCGTTACCTCATAATGGGACACGCGTCACACGCGGATTCAGAAGATCATTTATACGTGGGTGGCAGTTATTATAACCGTCGCATAAAAAGTGCCACACTCTTCACTGTTCGGCTTCTACGCCGACTGGACAGTTACTGTCACCAAACTCTATAAATAGAGACCTCTATTGACAGAGGTCAAAGGTCGAAGAATTGAGGAGAGAAGTCGTAAAATCGAAGAGAGAAGAGTACAAACAGAGTAGTGATCGATAATTTTAGCATCAAGCATCCACTCCCTCTTGCAATCTTTGAAGCTATTCCTTCTTCTACAGCACTTCTTCATCATTGTGTGGTCCAAGGGATAAAGTGATCGACCGTAGATCAGACTCCTATAGCAATATTTACCCAGATTAAATTTTTGTACTTAACATCCTCGTATAGGATTAATTGTACTTCTTGTTTGTAAACCAAAGAAAGGGTTTCGTATAAACCTAGTTTTATTTCTTTCATTTATTATCAAACACAAGATGGCGACTCTGCTGGGGAATACTTTCTCATCTGACGAGAAAGCAATTGCTCAACACGATGCAGTATCAGTAGGATCAATGAAGAAGACCTTGGTCGTCCAATTCGACCAATTTGCCTACTAAGACATGCTTCGAGCAGGGGGTAGCTCTCACTCCCTCTCTGTCCAAGATAATAGGAAACTGTGTAAGGTATGGATGCCCCGGACATCCCCTCCCATTCCTGTCGACTCACTGGTTTCTCCGACCAATAAGGTTGTAGCTTCGCAACCTGCGCGCTCTGCGCGTAAAACTCTGTCTCCCGTCTGTAATGTGGCAGACAAAGCTTTTGGTTATGCCTCAGTGCTAATCCAGAAGTCTGCTTCGCGCTCTGCGCATAAAACTCTGTCTTCCGTCTGTGACGTGGCGGACAAAGCTTCCGGTAATGCCTCAATGCTAACCCAGAAGTCTACTCCGCGCTCTGCGCGTAAAATTCAGTCTCCCGTCTGTGACGCGGCAGACAAAATTTCTGATAATGCCTCAGCGCCAATTCAGAAATTCCAAACGTGCTCCGCGCGTAAAAATGCATCTTTCCTCCGTGGAAAAGCATATGGTCCTTGCAATCTATGCAAGGGAAAACAAGTGGCAGATTTCCCGACCTCTCGACTTTTACGCTATCAAGAGAAGAATTTGCCCGCTCTCCAGATTACGCGAGAAGCTGATGGCCGATTGAGGACTTCCTCAGTTTTACGCCAGCCTGAGCAAAATTCTAGACTACGCCAGGTCAAGCCCCTCAGCGTAAAGAAGACCCGATTTGCGGATAGATACGCTCCTCATGGATCAAGCGCTACTCACATGGCTGAACTGCTATATACGGGTGGCAGGAAGAGAGTTATGGTTCCCAATATCCGCATTCTAACAAATGTAAACAGGAGAAACAAGCCTTCTTCTTCTTCTTCTAATCCTCCTGACTTGCGTGAATTTCTGATCCAGAAGCACAAAGATAGAGGATCTTCCAGCATGTCTATTACGCCCCCTAGGGAGCACTGTTGTAATAGTCATAAGATTGTAGTTCATTATTGCTGTTCTGAAGCAAAACGGTCAGTTTTTGACCGGTTGAACTACTCTTCGTCTTTCTAGGAAGAAGAGTCTACATATGCATCAGTGAACATGGCTTCACACGTTCCTAGAGGAAGGTCAAATTCAAGACGTCATCCCTCTAGAACTCCAAGCCAAAGGAGATTCGACAGACTCCTTGAGAACATTGAAGCTGGAGTGTTCTGAAATACCCGTTCGAGGTCACGACAACCGGCTTCATATTCTTCTGATTCCGACACTGGGGGCGCCAGTTTCCCGAATCTGATACTGAAAGTATAGAGCCAATCTCTACAAAGACCTATACTAACCCTTCAATGACATCTAGAGAAATGGGAGTCTATGCCAATGAAGATGAACGCGAAGAGGCTTCCCCATCAGGAAGTATTGATCAACGCATCGCAGTGTTGGAGACATCTCTGAAAGAGATGCAGTCCATGATGGAGAATATGCACCAGATGATGCTGACCCAATATACAGCTGATATAGCTCAAGCATCGGTCCCTCCGACTCAGATACATGTGGGGGTGGACTTACCACCATCCAATGCGAATTAGGAGCCTGCTCTAAATTAGGAGTCAGCAGCTCCTCCACTTCCTAATTCGGAGAATGTATTGCCTCTTGTTGGAGTTACGATACAATTGATCTCTCACCACTCCACAGTCCCTCTACCGGCTGAAGATCCGATGCAGGCAGTACGGGAATTGAAAGCCCAATTTGATGCCTTGAAGCATAAGGACCAGCTCAAGAAATTGGGAATCAACCAGCCTTACCCAGCTATCTGGGATGAGATCCCTTTCCCTCCTAAATACAAACCACAGACTATGGCTTTGTTTGAGGGAAAGACATCACCGAGCCAGTACATGAACTACTTCAGTATGATGACGGTGTTATTACAAGGGAATGACGCCCTTCTCACTTGAGTGTTCAAAGGCTGTCTCTCGGGAGTGGCTTATCAGTGGTATCGTAGTCTTACGGACAACTGTATTACTTCCTTTGAAGATTTCAAGACTTTGTTCTTCGCGCGATTCTACGAAGGAGGGATGGAAATGTCTATGTCCTCTCTTATCGAAGTAAAGCAGAAGGAAAAAGAGAACATTCGCACTTTCATCGAACGTTTTTGTCAAGCCACTTTACCAATGCCTCCCGGAGTTCCAGACTCGGCATTGGTGGACATTTGCAGAAAGAATCTTCTTCCAGTGATCTCGGTGTTCACAGGACCATATCAGTTTCATGATTGGCCCTCGTTTATCATCTCAGCGGTAGCCGCTGAAGACAACAGTCAGAAGGCGCATAATAATGGAATTATGATATCTACCTCTGATAGAGGCAAGAGGTCATCCTCCAACAGCGACCATCCTCGTGGTTCCAAAGGAAAAGAAGCTCTGGCGATCAATACGTCTAGGCAAAAGACTGCGGCAACCACACAGACGAAACCTGGGAATTCTAGGCCCATTGAAGTATATTCTTTTGACGACGACGATATTCCGAGCATATTCGAGTGTCTAGTCAAAAGCGGCAAGATTACCCTCCCTGAGGTAAAGCGGTCTAATGAAGTCAGCAATACCAATAACCCTAAGTACTGTATTTTCCATATGTACATACATTACCCCACAAAGGCGTGTTATGTACTAAAGAGAAAAATCCAGGAGTTGATCGATGCTAAGGCCATCACTCTGCACAACAGCGAGAAGACGGTCACCGCCAACATGATCTCTCTCCAATTTGGCAATCTGCCTCCTCAAAAAATTTCGGATGGTGTTGTACCTATTTTCCGAACAACGATGAACATTGTTAATCTCCCTCCGGCCAGGGGTCAAAAGCATGACCTAGTACCCCTAACTACCCAGCGTAGCAAGATTATGTGGGTTCATCCAGATCTGGTGTTAGAGATCGAGGAAGAGACTCAAGCTGCTAAGGCTAAGTCTAAAAAGAACTCGAAGCGTAGACCATGTCATATGGTTGCGATATCCTCAATATCAGAAGAAGAGGTGTTGGCTACCGGAACCCGTTCAGGGAAAGCATACCTCAAGGACTATGGAGGAAATCAGAAAGAAGCAACGGCAGATACTTCAGCTGCCAAACTTCCAGAACCGGAACCTGTCATACCAGAGACAGGTCCTTCTAGACCTAGTTCGGCGGACAAGGGCAAGCAAAAAGAAGTGCGCTTTGATAAACCTTTGAAGAATATTCAAAACAAAGGTTTGGAGAAGCCATATAAGTTCGATATCCTGGCCCAATTGGCTAATACACCAGCCAGATTGTCCATTTTTTGAACTACTCAGGCTCTCCAAAGACACTCGTCAAGCCCTGAGTGAAGCATTAATGCAGGCGGATATATACTTGACCCAGCTCAAGTCCCCTGATGATGAACCTGTGGCATGTCCTCAATGCCATAATATGATGGAGGTGGTCTCCAACATCACTTTCACTCAAGATGACATATTGTTGAAACACAACAAGCATGACAGACCCCTCTATTACACCGGATACGTCGGTTCCATGGAGGTTGACCGGATTCACATAGATCCAGGATCATCGATCAGCATCATCCCTTATATTCTGTTCAGATCGCTGAGGATTCCTACCAGCGAATTGGCTTACACTACTACTACAATCGTGGGCTTCAACGCCAGGAAAAGAAAGCCATTGGGGAAGATTCGTCTGAGGATCCAGATTGGCGACCTCAGATTAGTGGCTACATGCTATGTCATTGATTCAGAGGTTTCCTATAATATTTTGTTGGGCAGACCATGGATCCATGATCACAACATTGTTCCTTCGACTCTACATCAATGCTTCAAATATGTAGATGTCCAAGGAACAGTACAAACGGAGTTTGCTGACCTTAACCCGTTTAAGGGAGTAGAATCCTACTACTCCGATGCCATGTTGTACACCCAAGACTACATGAAGGAGGTGTCAGGCAAGACAGAGGAGGAATCCCACCGGGAGCCAGAAGAACCCTCTGCCGAACAACCCCTGTCAATCAAGGTGAAAGGGCAGACTACTCGCCCGAAAGTCATGGAACCCATGGCTATCCACCTGAACAAAACCAAGTCAGGAAAAGGAGGTGATCCTCTAGTGATCACTTTGAATCAGAAGCCTCCACCTTTGGGCATCAACCTCCGGCGTAACAAGCAGCCGACTGATATAAATATAACCAGGAACGTGGTTTTTGACGATAATAAAGATCCTCTTTTCCAGTACATTGACGCTCAAATTCCAAATCAGGAATCCTCTCCCCATAACGATATAGAACCTATAGCACAAAAATTCTTGAAAGTTATAGATTCCTATCATCTGTATGTGTGGGAAGTAGCGTCACCATCTAATATCATCACGATATATGGGCCACATGAGGATTCTATCTTTATTGTCCCGCCTACTCGCAGCAGTCAGTATCCAATAGTCTTCGGTCGCATGCGCAATAAACCGACTGTACCAGAAGATTCTCCCGATGACGATGCTGGTAAAATGCATGTTCACAGATATAGCCCGCAAGCTTTGAAGATTATGCAAAGTATGGGTTATGACTTGAAGCTGAAACCAGGCCTCAACTACGGAAAAGGCAGGCGAATGCCGTTACACGGTGATCCCTACTGTCAACGAACTCGTTTTGGGTTGGGGTATGTCACTTTCCTTGCAACTTTTGAGTCAAATGATGATATCTTTTCATCTTCTTAAGATAGCTCGTCGTCCTCCGGCTACGGTATTGACAGATTCCCTCGAAGCAGACAAACAAGAATCTGAACCGTTTAAGAATGACTCTTGGGCTCAGCAAATGGATACGCAATGGGAACTCCGGTTCGAGCAGAGAGAACCTCCCACCGAAGATAAAGTTATCCAAATTGACGTTGGGGACGAACTTTCGCCAAAGCCGATATTTATCAGTAATAATCTTTCCGAAGAAGAAAGGGAAGAAATAATCCAGTTGATAAAAGAATATATCGACGTCTTTGCGTGGAATTATGAGGATATGCCAGTTCTCGATCCAAAAGTGGCTACTCATAGACTCAATATACTGCCCAATTCGAAGCCTGTAAAGCAGCACCAATGCCGGTTCCGCCACGATATAATGGACGCCATTGAAGCTGAAATCAAGAAGTTGATAGCCTGCGGGTTCATCCGGGAAGAACAACATCCTGACTGGGTCACAAATGTTGTCCCAGTCATGAAGAAAAGTGGGAAAGTACGTGTCTGCATCGATTACCGAGATCTGAATGCAGCCTGCCCCAAGGATGAGTTTCCTCTTCCCATTACAGACGTCATGATTGATAATACGTGCGGTTTTGAACGCATGTCTTTCATGGACGGATTTTCAGGATACAACCAAATCAAGATGCATCCTGAAGACGAAAAGCATACTGCCTTCCGGACGCCTCTGGGGGTATATTGTTACACGGTCATGCCCTTCGGACTGAAGAATGTCGGGGCTATATACCAACGAGCTATGAGTAACATATTCCATAAGCACCTACGCAAAACAGTAGAATGTTACGTGGATGATATAACTGTCAAAAGTCGCATCAAGGATAATCACATCCAAGACTTGAAGACAGTGTTTGAGTTGATGCGCCAACACCAACTCAAAATGAATTCTACAAAGTCCTTTCTAGGTGTATCCAGTGGCAAATTTCTGGGATTTGTCATTACCGCTAAAGGCATTCAAGTGGACCCTGATAAAGTGAAGGCCATCTTAGAAATGCGACCACCCCGTAATCTGAGAGAACTCAGGGGATTTCAAGGTCGTCTGGCTTATATCTGAAGATTCATATCCAACCTCTCTGGAAGATGTCAACATTTTTCTCGTCTTATGAAGAAAGGTGTATCTTTCGTATGGGACAAAGCCAGTCAGCAAGCGTTCAATGATATCAAACGCTACCTTACTAATCCTCCAGTTTTGGTGCCTCCCGTCATAGGAAGACCATTTTTGTTGTATGTTCGAGTAATGGATCATTCTCTGGGAGCTCTCCTCGCACAGAAGAACGATGAGGGTCATGAACAGGCTATCTACTATTTAAGCAGGATGATGGTCGGAGCTGAACACCGGTATAATCCAGTAGAAAAAGAATGCTTGGCCCTAATGTTCGCCATTCAGAAAATGTGACATTACGTCTCAAGCCAGACTATTTATATCATCTCCAGGATCAATCCTCTTCGGGTATTGATGTACAAGCCAAGTATTCTTAATTTCTGACTCGCGACTTGAGCGATGTTATTAACACCGTATGGTATGGTGTACGTCCCTCAGAAGTCCATCAAAGGCCAAGCATTGGCTGATTTCCTAGCTGCTCATCCGATTCCGGAAATCTCCAGATTATACGAGGACATTTCCGACGAAGTGGCAGAATGTAATTCCGCAAATGGAAAGTTATACATGGCAGCTATTCTTCGATGGTGCCTCCAGAACTGGCCCTAGGGGAAACGTATTTTTAGGAGTAAGAATTGTCCTGGTCACTCCTGATAAACTCGTCATCTATCGAGCATATTCTCTTAGCGAGACTTGCTCTAATAATGTGGCAGAGTATAATGCCCTACTCATTGGACTCCAAGTCGCTAAAGAATTGGACGTCGAATATCTGGAAGCTTTCGGTGATTCTCTGCTGATCGTCAATCAAGTCAGAGAAATATATGAAGTCCGTAATCTAGAACTCATTCCTTATCACCAAGTAACGATCGAGATAGCCATGTCTTTCAAAGGGTTCTTCCTAGAGCATGTGCCTCGATCTCAGAATCTGGAAGCTGACGCCCTGGCCAGTCTAGCTGCAGATTTAGCTACTCCTATAAGAAGGCAGAATTCGGTGATCCTTCTTAACAGAGATTTATTCTGTGTGAAAAATAACTTTCACATAGAACGCAGCTACGCTGTGGACACAGATCCTCCCAAGAGAGACTGGAGAAGTCCCTTTATAAATTTCGTGGCATACAAAATCTTACCAGAGGATCCTAAAGAAGCAGTATCCATCAAAAGATGATCATTACGCTTTTATTTTGATGCGTCTTCACAATGCCTATATCGTCGAACCTACGATGGACTGCTATTACGATGTCTCTCCGATGAAAAGGCACAGCGGATTATCCGTGAAGCTCACGACGGCGTATGCGGAGCACATCAACCCGGTCCTAAGCTACAGGATCGTATCAGGAGGATGGGCTATTACTGGCCTACTATGATCACAAATGCATTAAAATATGCAAGACAATGCAAAGCATGTCAGGTTCATGCAGATTTTATACATCAACCTTCTGAATATTTATATCCTACAGTTGTATCCTGGCCTTTTGAAGCATGGGGTATGGATATCATCGGTCCTATTCACCCGTCTTCTTCCAGAGGTCATCGGTTCATATTGGCCATCACGGATTATTTCTCAAAATGGGCAGAGGCGATCCCTCTTGCTGAGGTGAAAACATCCAACGTGATCAGCTTCATCAAACATCATGTCATTTATCGCTTTGGGATACCCCGAAGGATAATTCATGATAATGGGCCTCAATTTATCAGCCAAGCGTTTCATCGATTTTGCGATAAAAATCGGATACAAAATATGGCCTCTACGGCATATAATCCTGCTGCTAATGGTTTGGCGGAAGCTTTCAACAAAACCATTATCAAACTCTTGAAAATATCCGTTTCTTCGAACAAAAGAGATTGGAATGAGAAGCTGGGAGAGTGCCTCTGGGCATACCGCACAACACCGACAGGTTGTACCCCCATTCTCTTTGGTCTATGGGAGTGAAGCAGTTCTCCCCATTGAAATCCAAATTCTGTCACTCAGAATAGTAGTAGCTAATGAGTTGACTCAGAAAAATAATGATCGACTACGGCTTCAAGAGCTAGAAGGATTAGACGAGAAACGCCTCCTAGTTCAACAACGCATTGCTTTCTACCAGGCACGCATTTCCAAAGCTTTTAATCAAAAAGTGAAGGAAAGGGTGTTCAAAGTTGGCGATCTAGTTCTAGCTGTGAAAAGGCCAATGATCATTACTTACAAGAGTAAGGGTAAATTCCAGCCCAAATGGGAAGGCCCTTATGTGATCGAGACGACATTCTCAAACGGCGCTTACAGATTAGCCAAGCCTAATGGAGAGTTGTTAATGTCTCCTATCAATGACAAGTTCCTGAAGAGGTACTATGCTTAATCTCCTTTGCTCAAATGGAGTATGGTGAAGATCTCGTTCTGATAATACTACGTCCAAAGAACTAGTTGGATCATATTCTATCATGTCCATATAACCTCTGAATAGATATGTTTAACTAATTTGGAACTTCAAAACCTATCACGTCCATATTACCTCTGATAGTATTTTGTATACAAAGTTAGTTGGATCATATTCTATCATGTCCATATAACCTCTGAATAGATATATCCAGCTGAAGCTTCCCGAAGGGATATCACGTCCATATTACCTCTGATATCACTTTCACCCTAACCTATCATTTATATTCAAAAAAATGATGGGTCCACCAAAGTCAGATAAAAGTCTCTTTATTATCTCCAGAAAGAGCAAGTTACATATAAAAGCAAAAGGTACATCATTTGGGAGGAGTAGTTAAGTTGCGAATCTGTCGCGCCAGAGAGGCCATTCTCTCATTCCTGGAGCTCAAAATTGTAGCGCGAGCCCGCTCCAACCTTGCCTCCTCGTTGTTCAAGGAAGACAGTTCAGACCAAGCATGTATAAAATTCGCATGGATGACACCCACACGGGCCAGGTTCTGCTGAGCCGCTTCCATTCGGTCCTTCAACACATCTCGAGCTGTTGATGTAGCGAGAACCCTCTTCTCTGCCTGAGCGAGTTCATCTTTCAATTTGTGGACCCTCGCTGTCTCTTCCTCATATTCGACATCGCACTTAGCCAGCTGGGGAATGACATACCCCAATACGTCATGCTCTTCATTCATCTTTTTCTGCTGAGCCTCGATGGACTTGCTCAGAGTTTTCATCTCCCCAACAAGCCTTGCAGTCAAGGAGTCATACTCAGCCTGAATCAGGTCATCAATGCTGTCTTGGGATAGTTGCAAATAATTGTTAATGGGTTGTTCTAAACCATTAACTATTTGCTCCAGTGTATCAGATCTCCCAGCATTGTTAAAATTTCTAATCGGCGCTATCGCAACCTGGGAGGACATCCTCAGAGCCTCGAAGCCTAGATTCTTCTCCAGCACCATTGATATCAGCATTTTCAAAGTGGTGTAAAAAATACTAGTATATTGCTCAACTATCATGGCGAGATCTGAATGGATGCTGGGAGTGACGGCAATATCGGTGAACCTACTTCCAGGAACGACTGCAGAGGGTGTCGTCACAGTCGTCGCTTCAGCAGATGACGCGACAAAAGTAGAGGCCCAACAACGGTCGAAGTGGCTGACATACTCAAAGAAGGCATAGTCGTGATGACAGGGTCGTCCTTCTCTGAAGATATCGGGACTGTATTGGGCGAGCCAGCACCCAAAAATATTGCCTCTTCAAAGTCGAATACCTCTGTTTTATCGGTAGGAGATGCAATAAAGCCAAAGGTTGCGTCGACGCTGCCTTCCCCGTAAATGTCTTTCCCTGAAAAGAAGACAAGAGAAAGTTAATATCAACCTGATGTTAATTTTTTTCTAAAAGAGGCGTAAAGACGACATTTATCCATGGCCGATGGTATATATGTTGCGTCTGTAGCCAGTACAGCTAAATCATTTCTTAATGATGCTAAGCGAGCTGTCATACCTGGAGATGGGGGTGCACCAAACGACGTCTGAGGGTAGTCATCCAAGTCTTCACCCAAATCCAATCGAGGTTCATCGGGTGGAATCTCGCTGGAGATACTTACAGATGAAGAAGGGACTGGACCCATTATTGGGCTGGATAAAGAGATTCTTATTTTGCTCGGCCTCGAAGGCGATCTCGTAGCACTACCTGAAGCGGTAGCAGCGACAGCAGTCTCGAGCAAAGAATCTCCGGCACTGCCAGCCGGAACTGTGGAGGTTCCCTCTCTAATAGGCGAAGGACCTCTAGTCAAAAAATCATCCCCAACAGGGGAAACAGCAGGTTCACTCATAGGAGCCTCATGGCTGGAAGTCCTGACAGGACCACTAACAGTCTTCTTTTTCTTGCGAGGGGAAGTCTCTTTCAGAATAGGAGCCCTTCGCTTACTGGGGATAATAAGGGGCTCTGCAGGCGGAGGTATCACACCTCTCGGTACTGTCAACAAAAACTCATCTGTACCGACAGAGTCTTCACCTTCGTTAGAGGAAACCGATGGGACTTCTCCTCTTCCAGCAGACTTATGAGGTGGCATCCTAAAACTTCCATGCATATCAAAATTGTGATGGAAGGTATTGATGGCCACATAAAATTGGGCGTACGAATGGAGGATGCGCAACTCTATGGAGAGAGAAGTCGCGGGCATAGTAAAGATTGCTCCAGTATAACCCATTATGAAGTACCGCCATCCTTTCGCTACATCAATAAGTCCACCTCTGGACTTGAAGCTGGTGATGGCATTTCCCAAATTCAATTGGTCATACCCAAACTGCCTGGCGAACCGACTAGGCAGATACGGCTCCAAGAAGTAGTGGTCTTCACTTCTGTACAACAAATGGGAAGGTCTAATACAGACCAACCAATAAAAAGTTTCAAGAGAAAGAACGGTCTTCCCTTCACCTGAATCCTGAAGTCTTGTCCCCTGTTGATTAAGATGTATAGTGGGGACGATACAGAAGAGCTTCCAGCTATGAGCAAAATTTAATGCTCGCCGACAGTCTATGACGGTGGTCACATTCCAAGTGAAATTCTTGTAATTCAACAAGAAATTATTTCCCGAACTACTGGCAGAGCCGGGAGACATCACCCTGGGGTTATGAAGAATTAACCATTCCATCAGATATAGGAACGGTAATTCTACCCTGGGAAAGCTTTTATGCCGGGTTTCATCTGCAAGCAGCCCATCAGTAATAGCCCTCAGGCCAGCTTGTATCCGGCATACCATGGCTGGGAGCAGGCCCAGTCTTTACCTAAACACCAAACGCACTGCAAGCCATAAGGTGTTACGGTGAATGCGATCCGAAGATGCAATGTCAGGTACTACCAATCGGCGTAGCCATACAGAGATGAAGCCAGCCAGTTGAGCTTCCCTTGACAGAGGCCTGCGATAATGCCTCATATAACTGTAGGCTTTAGTTCCTGCAGGATAATTCTCTATCCCCTCATCGAGAACTTGATCTGAAGCCCCAGCGTCTTCAATAAGATCATCGACTATTTGAGCATTAAGCACGCTCAGAAAGTTCAAAGGTTTATCCCTGCTATCCACAACTTTGTCTGGCTTAGCATCTCTGGCCTGATGAAAGAAGTGATAGGACGCCCATTTGTTGGTATGAGCCAAATCAGAGGGCTCATTATAGAAGGTGGTGCACGCTAGATAATGGCTCATTAGCTCCTGGTACACTGCCACTACCCGAGGGTTTATATCCCCTAGCTTCCTGTTTGTGGGAACATACTCTTCATAAGGAGTATCCCCCATTGGTAGTCTTGGATGTACATACTTAGTTATGAAATTTAGAATTTCTCGCAGCCATACCGGTTGGCGTGGCGAAGATTCTAGATGACATGATTATAGAGTTGCATACCTTAGTTACGGAACCTGTCGTTTATCGCATCTATGTTTACTGGCGTGACGAGGATTCTGAGTGTCATGATTTTAGACAGACGTGTATGATTATCAGGTTGTATCTTAAAATGGTTCTTAAAGTATCATCTCAACACTTATCTATTTCTGTTATACGGTATTTTTTCTATCGTTCTTTTGTTGCTAGCAGTAGAAACACCTTCAGTCCTCATCCCAGTTCCTTTGGAGCTTATATCCATTGAGGATTCCATGATTAAGTATGATAATTAATGACTTGTAATTATGGCTGTGTCTTGAGTATTAGTATTGACTGTGTTGCTAGTGAGTTGTAAGTGTTTCCTAGTTGGACATGTGAGCAGTAGGCCTTAACCTAGAGTTAACCCATAGCATAGTACCTTGTAACAATGGTTCTAAGAGGAGTGTCATTAGAGACTGAGAGTAAAGGAGAGTATAGAGTATCAGTGATAGTTCCCAGAGTTAGTATCAGAGCCAATTACCCGTCCTGGATAATCATGATTATGTAATTGAGTGATCTATATGAACAATTGAGTATCCAGGAATTGTGTTAAGGATTAATGGAGCATGATGTTCAAATTTGATGATTGATATCGGGTGTGTTAAAGGTAAAGAAGTTTATATACATGAGGAGTTATAATGAGGTGTCATGAGTAGAGAAATATCAGAAATTGGTAATGGTGAGGCGTATCACAGATTAGTTAACAGGCTGTAGAAGGTTAAAGGGAATACCTATACATCAATCAAGATAAACCATATACATGCCCATGAGAGTAAAGAAACATGAGTATTATAGAAGGTACAGGTAAACATGAGTTCTAATGAGCTTGATGAGATGATTTATTAATGAAGCTAGTAATATAATACCAAGAGTGCCAATGATTCTATATCGAGGATTAGTCGAGAATGACGTTAATAACAGTAAGCACTCTGTGTGATGATAATTAGATGATATACCAGTTGACATAAATTGAAAATCATGAAAGAAAATACAAGTGATGATAACTTTGATCATTGGAGGTAATAGTGCAAGTGATTCGGGCAGTACAAATTTAGTACACAGTTGTAGACAATAGAGGTATTGAGTGCACCTCGAGTATTAGAGACTGTGAGCACTTATATGTAAATTTATGGATTTATAAATTAAAGAGTGGAAATAAAATTTTAACTTTGAGAATTATTGAGGAGTTGAGATTTTGTCATTAAAATTTTTGAGGATTTCAAATATTGATTCAATAAACATGGTCAAGGCTACAAAGATTTTAGAAGTAAAAAAAAAAAATTTATTTCGATGTTGATTATCTGACTTTGAGGAGGTATATGCAATTTATTTTTAAGATGATCGAGAAGTTAAACCTTGATGATTATTTTGAGGATTAATTTTTATGGTAGATGAGAAATATTAATATTAATATATGAGTAGATGATATACATGTGTAAGGATCTGATGACTTGAGCATGATTGAGATGGCACCGCAGACTGACTTGGGTGTCCATCTAAAGTTGTATTGGAAAGAGCAGTACTTAGTATGGTGTTGCACTTGACGTGTATTTGAGTGATAAGAACGACTAGTATGAACAATTGTAGTAGGAACGGGAACTGACAGAGGGTATGGTACTAAGGAGATAGAGGTATCAACTTGGATGCATTATTGAATCATGGTTATATTAGAGATTCTTGGCATCAGATTTAGGTGTTAATAGACATGTGTGTGCAATATGGATATATTCATGGATCTTGTGGATAAATGACTAGTTGATATGGGTACCAGTGTACAGGAATAGGAATTAGTTAGTGAATATGCTAGAGTTAAGTGTATGTTAGAGATAGAAGATACTGCAAGAAATATGTTAGCAGGTTCTTCTTTTTCTTCCTAATGTTCCCATCTCTTGATTGATTGATTTCCCTAGTACTGTAGTTCATATTCATGATTTTCTTGTTAGAATATAACTAGTAGTACACCCTGACAGAGACTGCAATACCATGACACAAGACACATGACCTATATATTTTCTTAGATTGCATGGCTGTAGGTAGAATTTTCTTAAACCATGATTAGTGGTTTTGACCATAGCCAAGATCTATGACAAGGTTATGACTGACGAAAAGGGACAAGATGATTAAATTGTGGATGAGCATTAATTTTAAATAAAGAATTTAGGGGTTGTTATAACAGAGTTGATGGATCATTGATTTTACGAAAATTGAGGTATGATTAAAATTCGAGGATAAACATTAACTTAAATGGAGAATTAAGAAATTCACAGGACAAAATTTGAGGATTTATTAATTTTAGGAAGGTCTTGATATGATTGAATTGGTTATTAAAAATTTGAGAAAATTTAGGAAATTATCATTATATCTAATTGATTGCAAGATAAAAAATTTATATTATAAATGTTGCATTGAAGATTCCGTAAGTATCGCATTGTTGAGTATTTTGAGGAAAAATAAAATCAGGAAATAAAATCGTTAATGGAATAGTGTCGAATTCAATTCTCGGGATGAGGATTTAGATTTGAATAAGCATCAATTGAATTTGAGTTAGAGGAGTAAGATGATTGATGGATTAGTGTTTAAAATTTAAATTTGGGATACGATTTTTATAAATATGCATTGATTGGATTCCAATTGGAGGATTGGATATTAAAATCCTGGAGTATTTAGATACGAACTTAAAAATTTTGGAGGAGATTATGATAAAAATTTGAATTTGATTTTAAACTTGAAGATTTTCAGCAATATGATGTTATAGAATTTTGAAAGGTTGTGAAATAACAATATGGAATTACTTCATGATTATTTGGTTTGAAATTTAAATTTTGATAGAAATAATACAATGTGTAAATACAATTATTGAGGATCTTAAATTTCAAGGACGAAATTTTTCTAAGGTGGATAGACTTGTAACCTCCGATTTTTAAATTTCCGAAATGTTTAGATTTTAATTTACTTTAAAATATCAAGTTTATAAAATATTTTCTCCTTGAGTTTTAGTATTAGATTTTTGAGCAATGTTTGATTTTAGAAGGTGATTTGAAATCTTTTATAAAAATCATTTTTCCTAAATGTCGATTTATTATAAATTAAATAGATAAATAATGATATATATATATATTTCTCTAGCTTCAAATATTTATTGGCTTGAAATCATAAAATTATTGTTTAATAAAATTATTTGAAGGACTAGTTGTTTTCATAATAAATTTTTATATCCATTTGGGATAGTAAATAAATAAATTACATACTTTCTAAGGTTTTGAAATATGGGTTTAATTAGTAGCTAATTGGGAATCAGTTAGCCTTGGAAGCCTCTTAAAAAAATATTTTCTTAAATTATAATCTTTTCTTTTAAAATTTACAAGTTTACCATCTTCCATTCACACCATTATTCCCACATGAAAAACTCATGCATATCTAATCTTGGCCATTCATTATTTGGGCCAATCCTCACCCTTCATCCCACACCCTCTCTCCCTATTTAAAGTCTCTCACCCACACCATTCCCAGAAACCCTAATCCCCAAAATTATTAGCTAGCCCTCACAAATTCCCACAAGCCATCACCATTTTTGTGTGCTCGTGTCCATGTGTCCAGCCTTGCGTGTCAGCCGTGTTGGCCTCGGGTCCGACCCCGGGTGTCCTACCGTATCCATTTATTTCCTGTGTCCAGTTATTACAATATTACATGAGATTGTGTCCGACACCATCTGGACACATCCACCACTGTACAGTACATCAAATCCCTGTGTCCAACAGCCGGACACGTCCGCTCCCATACTACAGTACATCAAATCCGCCGTATCCAGCTTCGGACACGACCCAACACACCCCGACGCATCCACAGAGCAAACCCTAACCCTAGATTTAACCTCGTCGAGCCGTGGCCGCCTCGGACCTCCTCACCCTCGTCGAGCCGTGGCCGCCTCGGATCCTTCGACCATAGCAGAGCGTTCGACCGCCGATGCCTTGCCCGGTCCGACCCCGGCGAACCCCATCGCGTGACCTCGACGAGACTCCTCCGTCGACGCCGGAAGACCCCCAACGTGAGCCCCCTTTTCTCTTCCCCTTTCTTCTATTCTGAGAAGCTAGGTTACGGGTTATTGTTAATCAGTTAGTTAGTAATATAATTAATCAAGTTAGTTAATTATTAATTAGTTTAGTAATATATATAATTAGTTTAGTAATATTTAATTAGTTTAGTTTTTATTTAGTTTAGTTATGTAAAATTATAAGGGTTTTTGATTTTGTAAAAATATAATAATTTTTGGGGTTTATTATTATTAATTAAGAAATAGTTTCAATAATAAGATTAGTTCAAAAATTAGTTATTTGGGCTGGTAACTGATTTACTATAGATAAATATATGTTGGCTTTTACATAAATTCTAGATTTTTATAAATAAACTTTTAAATTGTAATTATGTTCGAAAGGAAAGTTTTAACAATTATTGTTCAAAATAATTTCAAAAATAATTTTTCATAAATTAAGGTGTTACCGTAATAACAAACAAACGACCATTTCTCTTATTAGCCTGGTATCCTTATCTCGATTTTCGTGCCGAACTCCGATCTTGGACTTCTTTATATAGTTTTTAGCTATTTGGACTGCTCCAGACTCATTGGAACTAACTGCTACTTCATTTGGGATCACCTTGAGAAGTGTGGCATTATGTACATTCTCTGATTAGTTATATATATATATATATATATATATATATATATATATATATATATATATATATATATATATATATATATATATATATATATATATAAATATTTGATTGATATATATATACAAATATGTATTTTGGTATATAAATATATATTTATATACATCTATTTAGTGTATATACACGTATATGTATTTTGTACAAATTACTGATAGGCACTTATATATATTATATACGTTTTTATTGGTATATACTCTGAGTGTAAATGTGTATTTATATACGTATCCCTACTAGATGACCCTAGTTGACTAGAGCCATGCCTGGCATAGCCCTGAGGCCAGTGTATTTCTATTGTGTGTTAGTGTAGCATCTGATACAAGTGATATTATTATATGTTTATAGGACTGTCAGATTCTCCAGACGATACTCTGGGACAGGACATTGGTATTGACAGCTAAGGACCCAAGGTGAGTACATTCTCTGATTAGTTTCTAATTTATGATATCTCCTATGTTCACTGTATCTAGTGTAGATGTCCATGCTCTTGACACGTTGGTTACACGAATTTGTATACAAGGATCTCGCCATGAGATGTTATTCCTTATTCATGGTGTAGCTTGTACAAGACTTGTTCCTTGTTATCTTGTGCATGTACAGACACAGAGACCCGGGGAGATTTGCTACCTCCCTAGGGAATCCCGTGCCATAGCGTACCATGATTGGATCTACTATACCAGTCGGGGGTGGGGAGTATTTTAGTGTAGATATGTGATCATACCCAACTTTACATGCATCATAGCTCACCCCACATCTCACGTCGGGTACAGCCTGACCATTTACATGCTTCATAGCTGTTACGTGTGATTAGCCTGACCTCTACATGCATCATAGCTAACCAACGGTTAGCCTGACCTTACATGAATCATAGCTAATCACATGTAGCCAGCCTGATCAAGTTCCCAAGCCGATCACATGTTAAAGCTAGTACTCACACACTTAGTCATAGGTTTCTTGCTCATTGACATATTATTTCTTTTCCTGCATTTACTTACAGTATTTCTAGTATTTCTTTTATTGTACATTTCTCGTACCTATACATGCATCTCATATATTTCCATCTAGAACTGCTACATAGTTTATATCATTAATATATAACTGCTATTTAGAGATGTACTTTGCTCCTTCCTAACTGGAAATATTTTCCAGACTGTGACCTTAGTGGATTTATTTCCGACACTTGGGGATTGGATGTCACTGATTGCAGGTATGACTATTTTGTCGTTAGACTTGTCTTGTATTTCTTTGCTTACCTTGATATCTCATCGTGCTTAGTTTATGTAATTGAGTATCCAGCATTATTTTATGATATCCATGTCTCCTTATGGAGTTGGGTATTCTTGTGAGATAGATTAGATAGTTACTTGACCTAGACAGCGTTCTACCGTCGATGCTGTGGCGTAGGCTGGACGTACCCGCGCACTCGTGCCCTAAACCGGGTGCGGGTCGTGACACATTTTTAGTGGTGGCCCATGCAGGTCAGACATCGCTAGTTGTGCGATGTCGTAGTAGTGCGACATCATAGTTGTACTACTACGTGCCTGCTATAGAATATAGGACATAGGATACTAGGGTGAGAGAGGATACTCAATCACAATTTTTGAGAGATTTCTGGGATGACCCTTGAGAATCTCATTATAAATTCCAATTTAAATCCTTCCCCCTTGTTTTTGTCCGTTCTCACTTGTTGATATTGAGTTTGATTCTTGTTGACCAATTGTTAAATTTAATTCTTGGTATCATTGTTGAGTTTTGATTTCATATCGAGATGAATTTTACGGACTGAACTTTACGGTATTATCTGATGACATATGTTGATGAGGACAGTGAGAAAGGTAAAACGTCTACTTTAGTTATGGAACCTAGAGTTTATCGCAGCCATATTAGCTGTCATGACGAGAACGTAGGAACCTGACTTGGATGTACATACTTAGTTATGAAATTTAGAATTTCTCGCAGCCATACCGGTTGGCGTGGCGAAGATTATAGATGACATGATTATAGAGTTGCATACCTTAGTTACGGAACCTGTCGTTTATCGCATCTATGTTTACTGGCGTGGCGAGGATTCTGAGTGTCATGATTTTAGACAGACGTGTATGATTATCAGGTTGTATCTTAAAATGGTTCTTAAAGTATCATCTCAAC
The DNA here is from genome assembly GCA_036927795.1 of Iris macrosiphon. Classification (NCBI taxonomy): domain Eukaryota; kingdom Viridiplantae; phylum Streptophyta; class Magnoliopsida; order Asparagales; family Iridaceae; genus Iris; species Iris macrosiphon. The sequence continues at coordinate 105,515,253 of JAYESA010000003.1, read as the reverse complement.
ACTTATCTATTTCTGTTATACGGTATTTTTTCTATCGTTCTTTTGTTGCTAGCAGTAGAAACACCTTCAGTCCTCAACCCAGTTCCTTTGGAGCTTATATCCTTTGAGGATTTCATGATTAAGTATGATAATTAATGACTTATAATTATGGCTGTGTCTTGAGTATTAGTATTGACTGTGTTGCTAGTGAGTTGTAAGTGTTTTCTAGTTGGACATGTGAGCAGTAGGCCTTAACCTAGAGTTAACCCATAGCATAGTACCTTGTAACAATGGTTCTAAGAGGAGTGTCATTAGAGACTGTCACGACCCGCACCCGAAAGTTCGGGCACGAGTACGTGGGTACGTCCAGCCTACGCCGCAGAGTCGGCGGTAGTACGCTGTCTAGGTCAATCCATCTAAACTAGTCTAACTCATTCACAAATAACATAGGCAAGATAATAATGAGAATGAAACTTAAGATTTGCAAACTGAAATAAATGTGACCACAATTTCAAATGTTTAATACAGGAATTCCAAATGAAATCGGGGACAAACCCGATTAAATAAGATAAGAACAGAAATAAAGATAACTACTAAAAGCTACTCGGCAGCAGGGGTCTCCTGGGGGGGTTCTGGTTCTTCATAAGTATCATCTGTCCCCTCATAGGGACCATAATAAGTAGGGGCAAGGTCCTCATCATCGCCTAAATCAACAGATCCAGTCAGGAAGGGAGCAAAGTACACAGTACACAGCAAGATTAAACTAAATATTTATGATAATTAAATACTGAGTATCATGTTAAGGGAATTGCATAAAAGAATGTCAATATCTCAGAGTCACAACTATAAGCAGGAATATGAGAAAATAGAAGTAAATGAGCAGGAAATGAAGCTACAACAGTCAGCAAGAAATATAACATGACTAGAAACTATCTGTATGAAACTTGTGTTTGTTTTTAGAATACTTAGTTGGCATGTAGGGGTTTATAAGGCTAATCCGGCCGTCATAAACGGCTATTATTCACGAATAATCGAGATCCGGCTGATGGACAGTCGTGTACCAACAGCTATTATTCACGACAAGGGGAAGGGTAAACTACATGCCTTTCAGTATTCTCCCACCCGACATGATAACAAGACATGAATTACCAATTATTCAAGACATGAAATATAGTATTCTAACACTACATGTAATCAGCAAGAGTACTAGTAGAGCAGGGAATTTAATTATCACAATATAAAGATTAACTTGAAGTGCAGGTACTTGCCTGTTGTTTGGATCTGTTTAATTTGGTTCTTGGGGGAAATTTCCACAGATGAGTCCAAAAGCTAAAATAGACATTACCATCACACTCAGAAGATATCAAATAGCTAGAAACGCCTGTCCTTGGGTCCAATTTGGAGACAAGGGCAAAAATGGCAGTTTCGGGTCAAAACGGGGTCCGCCGTTGGGCCCGCTTTGCACCGAAAAACGTGTCCGGGTCAAAAGTCTCCAAATTCACCAAACTTAGTGTCAACAGGTCAGGAACACTGATACGAACCCAACGGAACTTCCAGATTTGGATTCCGATGAGCCGAACACAAAATTGCCCGTCGAGCGGGGCCTGTGGGGCCCACGACACGCGATTTCGTCAACGTTCTCAGAATCGAACCAAACTTGACCCACAGGACCAGCGTATCGCTACGAGTCCGATGGCGCAAGTTTCGTCTCGATCCGACGTGTGTGCACGAAATTAGGGTGAATTACAGAAAAGGGCGGATACGGGGCGATGTCCGCGGATACGCGTTGATTCCGGGGTGCACGCACACCCGAATCAGCTTCCGCGAAAACCCACACGTCCGTATCGACGAGGCGCACGTATCTGTGAAGACCGTGCGCGACCAAGTCGTCCCGTTTGGCGGGGCGTACTCGGTTCCGGGGTGAAACAGGGTCTGGTTTTTTCCTGTTTTTGGATCGCGGTGTGCGATCACCACAGGACGCGATGTCCCGAACAGTTTGTCCGGACACCGAGAGGGTCATACAGGCTTCGCGTAGGAATTGACGGAATCTAAAACGGAGATCAGGGTTGCAAGATACGAATACCTGAAGGGGACCGAGAAATCGGGGCTTTGAATCGTGTCCGACACGCGTGTTTGTGTCCTGTGCTGTGTCCACGGTGTCCGCGGCTAGGGCTCCCTGTGTCCGAGTCTGCTGCCGTGTCCGGGGCTCTGGGAAGCTGACCGTCGGTCGGCGCGGTCGGGCCGAGGCGGCGCGGTCCTGGGTGGTCGTCGACAGCGACTAGGGCGGCTCGAGCAACTCTCGAACGGCGGGGAGGAGTGAGGAAGGGGAGAGCGGCGGGTGGAGGTCGGCGCAGGTGGCTGAGGGCAGTCGGCGGCGGGTGCCGGCGAGTTAGGGTGGAGTTAGGGTTAGGGTTTGGGAGTGAGGGTGGAGGTCGAGGGGATATAAATAGGGCTGGCGGGCGGAGCCGAGGCCGGGGAAGTCGGGGCTGGGGGAGGACGTGGCCGGGAGGGTCGGCCGAGGAGAAGGGGTCGTGGCCGGCGCGATTTCCGGCGGTGGCGCGGGGTTTCCGGATCGTGGGAGAGGGAGAAGCGGGTCCGGGTCAGGCGCGGATCCGGACGGGGGGGGGGACCCGCCCGACCCGTTAACAGGGGACTGGGCTGGGTTGCAACTGGGCTCGGCCCACTGGGCCGGGCCGGGCCCAAACCGAAAAATAAAAAATCAAATAAAAATAATAATAATAATAAATATTAATAATAAACAGAAATTAATTATTAAATTAATTAATTTAGAAAAAAATGGTTTTTCAGGCTTTTTAAAAATAGGTCTGAGGCTCAATAAAATCCCAGAAAATTACCTTAAGTCCGGTTTTCTATTTTACACCCAAAAATGTTATTTTCATGATATTTTAATATTATTTATTAACAATAAAAATCATTTATTAATTAAGAGCCTTGATTTTATTTACAGAAAATTCACAGAAAATTCCAGAAAATTGGGAAAAATCCAAGATTTAATAATTTGAAAATTCAGGGGGTTTACAACCTACCCAACTTACAAAAATTTCGTCCTCGAAATTTAAAAATAACAATGGGACGAAAAGAAAGGCCGGAAATTACAATATACCCCAGGGTTCAAAAAGATAGGGGTATCGCTCTCTAATCTCGTCTTCTCGCTCCCAGGTGGATTCGCCGGGAGAATGGTGCTTCCAAGCTACGCGAACCAGGGAGATAACCTGGTTCCGTAGGACTTTCTCCGAGCGATCCAGTATCTCCACGGGTTGCTCCTGGTAAGTCAGACTTGGGCCTACTTCGAGCTCTGAGTGATCCAAAATGTGGCTGGGGTCTGACACATACTTCCTCAGCTGCGACACGTGGAAGACGTTATGGACTCCTTCCAGAGAGGGTGGCAATGCCAGACGGTATGCCACTTCTCCGATTTTCTCCTGAATGCCAAAAGGTCCAATGAATCTTGGGCTGAGTTTTTCACTCCTTCCGAACCTAATGGTGCCACGTGTCGGGGAAATCTTTAAGAACACCAGCTCTCCAACCTTAAAAATAGAGTCATAATCAAGTCTTAGTTCCATAATCAAAATATTTAAATTGACTTGAATTTTATAAATTTAATTACCTCAAATTCTAAGGGCCTTCGGTGGCTATTTGCCCAATGTCGTTGCCTGTCTTGAGCCACTCGAAGTCTGTCCCTTATTTGCTTTACCTTCTCAGCTGAATCGATCACCATCTCTGGTCCCAGCAGGGCTCTTTCCCCAACGTCGTCCCATGATAGCGGGGTACGACATCTTCGTCCATACAGAGCTTCAAATGGAGTCATCTCGATGCTGGCTTGATAACTGTTATTATAAGAGAACTCCACCAGATGTAGGTAGTCTTCCCAGGATCCTCCAAAATCCAGAACACATGTACGGAGCATATCTTCAAGTGTCTGGATGGTACGTTCCGATTGTCCATCGGTTTGGGGATGATAAGCTGTGCTGAATTTGAGTTGAGTCCCCAAGCTGGCTTGTAAGCTCTTCCAGAAGTGAGAGGTGAATCTTGAATCTCTGTCGGAGACAATACTTACTGGAACTCCATGCAGCCTAACAATATGTCTGATATATAACTCTGCCAGCTTCTCTGTAGATAGCCCTACTTTGAAAGGTAGAAAATGTGCAGACTTGGTCAGTCTATCTACTATCACCCAGATTGCATCCTTTCCACTAGGTGTCCTTGGAAGTCCGGAAACAAAATCTATTGTGATATGTTCCCACTTCCACTCCGGAATGGGTAGTGGTTGAAGCAATCCTCCAGGTCTTTGTCTTTCTGCCTTGACTTGCTGGCACACTAAACAACGAGATACGAACCTGGCTACTTCTCTTTTCATGCCATGCCACCAAACATGCGTCCTCAGGTCCTTGTACATCTTGTTGGCTCCTGGATGTATGGAGTACTGCGATCTGTGCGCCTCTTGCATAATTTCTTCTCTTATGTCTCCTTGAGGTACACATAATCTATCGCCATGTCTCAGCGATCCATCTTCATGAATTCTGAATTCTTCTACTAGTCCAGCTTGTACTTGACCTCGAAGGCTTCGCAGGCCTTCGTCCTGAAACTGAGTCTCCTTGATCTTGTCCATTAGAGTAGACTGAATCTGCAAGTTCATCATTTGGCCTTCTTTTCCTGGGATAATTACTTCGATACCTAAACTTTCCAAGTCCTTCAGCAGGTGTCTGTCCATAGTCAAGTACATCGCCATAGGATACCTGCTTAGAGCATCAGCAACTACATTTGCCTTCCCAGGGTGATATTGAAGAGTGATATCAAAGTCTTTCATTAGTTCCAGCCATCTTCTTTGCCTCATGTTTAGCTCTTTCTGGGTGAAGATATATTTTAGACTCTTATGGTCTGTAAATATTTCCACCCTTTCCCCATAAAGGTAATGCTTCCAAAGTTTAAGAGCAAAAATGACAGCTGCCAATTCTAAATCATGGGTTGGATAATTCTTTTCATGTGGTCGAAGCTGTCTAGAGGCATATGCTATTACTTTTTTATTCTGCTCCAATACACAACCTAGACCTTTTCCAGAAGCATCACTATAAATAGCGAAACCTCCGGTTCCAGAAGGTAAGGTCAGAATAGGGGCAGAAGTCAGCCTTTTCTTCAATTCCTCAAAAGCATGCTGGCATTCATCAGTCCAGGTGAACTCTTCATCCTTCCTTGTTAACTTTGTCATGGGTTCAGCAATCCTAGCAAAGTCCTTTACAAACTTCCGATAGTAGCCAGCTAGTCCCAGGAAGCTTCTAATCTCTGCTACCGAGTCTGGAGTGGGCCAGGATTCTACTGCCGCTATCTTCTTAGGATCTACTGCTATCCCATCTCCAGTCACAACATGTCCCAAAAATTCTACTTTGTCTAGGAAGAAAGCACATTTGGATAATTTTCCATAAAGTTTTTCCTTCCTCAAAGTCTCCAATGCTAGCCTCAAATGTTCTTCATGTTCTTCGGGGGTCTTGGAGTAGATCAAAATATCGTCAATAAAGACCACTACAAATTTGTCTAGGTATGGCTGAAAAACTCTGTTCATTAGGTTCATAAAAACTGCTGGTGCATTCGTCAACCCGAACGGCATCACTAAGAATTCGTAATGTCCGTTCCGGGTATTGAAAGCAGTTTTAGGGATGTCTTCTTTCCTTACCCTTACTTGGTGGTAACCAGACCTCAAATCAATCTTTGAAAAGACCCGAGCTCCACTCAACTGATCAAATAAGTCATCTATCCTGGGCAGGGGATACTTATTCTTAATTGTTAAGGCATTTAAGGCCCTATAGTCAATACACATTCTGGATGTTCCGTCCTTCTTGGGCACAAAAAGTATTGGGGCTCCCCAGGGTGAGACACTAGACCTAATGAACCCTTTGTCTTCTAGCTCCTTGATTTGTTCATTAAGTTCTATTATCTCATTCTTGTTGATTCTGTAGGGATTCTGAGATACTGGTGCTGCTCCTGGCACTAAGTCAATGGAGAATTCAACTTCTCGGTCTGGGGGTAAGCCTGGGAGATCCTCAGGGAAGACATCTAGGTATTCAGAGATGATAGGTGGCAACTCTTCTGTTACTAGGGCTCCACAAATTTTGTTATTACCCATTTCTCTAGAACCTCTAGCAAATTCAAATTCTGGCTTGCAAGGGGGTCTGAAGATTACACTGCCTCTGTGACAGTCTATTGTGGCATGATGTTGACTTAACCAATCCATACCCAGTATAATATCAAAACTGGGCACTGGCATTACAAGTAGTCTAGCATACAGTTCTCTTCCACATAATGTAATAGGGCAATTGTTACAGGCATCACTAACCGGAATGATTCCTCCACCGGTAATGATCTTATAACAATTCCTAAGGGGTTTAGTGGTTAAACTATGCTTCATAAGAAATTTTACTGACATGAATGAATGTGAAGCTCCAGAGTCAAATAAAGTAATAGCTGGTATTGAATTTATAAGCACAGAACCTGTGATCACGTCAGCTGTGGCTTCCGCTTCTTCCAGAGTCATTGCATAAGCACGGCCTTGCTGCGGTGCACCCCTCTGTTGTTGCTGTTGGTGCTGAGCAAAGCGTTGTTGTTGAGTTGGAAGCGGAGGTCCCCTCTGTTGTGCTGCTGGGGCCCTGGTCTGGGCTGGAGCCTTTGGTGCAGCTGGACGTCCTTGAGCAACAGGACAGTCCCTCAATTGATGTGCTGGGGAACCACAATAGAGGCAAGCACCTAGCCTCTTTCTACAGTCTTGCCAAGTGTGGCCTGGTTTTTGGCAATAGTTGCAAGGGGGAGCTCGTTGGCTCTGTCCTTGAGCCTGGGGTGCTGGAGCTCGAGGGGGAGGACGCTGATTTTGCTGCGGGGCCCTCTGCTGTTGTTGTTGTTGAAAAGGGCGTTTGTTGGGTCCCGCATTTCCGGTATCTCTTTCTCGCTTCAGTTTGTGCCCCATATCTCTCTCGACGCCTTGTGCCACGCTCAGGATTTCCTCATAGGTGCGAGCTCGGCTGGTAGTGACAGCGAGACGAATATCCGGAGATAGCCCCTTCTTGAATCTTCGGGCTCTGTCCTCCGGGGTACGAACCATGTACTCCGCAAAGTGGCTTAACCTGCTAAATTCAGCAGTATATTCATCAACAGTCATGTTACCTTGTTCCAGTCTCTCGAATTGGCTTTCGAGAGCTTCCCGAGCCACTTCGGGATAAAATTTCTCCTTGAATAGCCTCTTGAAGTCCTCCCAGGTGATGTCAGGAGCAGATAGTTGGGGTTCATCTCTGAACCAGGTTCGAGCAATGTCGAACAGTTGCAGGCTTGCGGACTCCACTTTGAGGTCATCAGGGACCCGGGCAGTCTTCAGGAGTCTCTCGACATTCTCTATCCATTCATCAGCGTAGAGAATGCCCTCAGTTCCATAGAATTCCAGAGGCCTAAGGTTCTTGAAGTCTTTGGCACTTCCTGGCCTCTTGAGTGGCGACTCCTGGGACTTAATAGCTTCCGAAAGGCTGGTCCGCAGAAGTGCAATTTGTTCTTTCTGGGATTCCACTAATCCCTGGAACACTCCTATTAGCTGTGCCCCATCTAAGGTAACTGCCGGAACAGATGGGGGCGGCGAGAGTGCAAGAGTCTCGGGCACATTCGGCTCAGCTGGTTCTGATGTGCCTCCTACTGTGTTCCTGGTCTGGACCATTCTGAAAGATTAAGGGATAGGAAGATCAGAATAGAAATACTTGGAAATCAAAGGCGATAGGAAAAATTGAGCAGCAATGATATCAAGAATTGAAATAAGGACGCTATACTGTGAATGAGCTTTTCCTAGAATCCTCAATTTTATTCCATACCCTGTCCTAGGATATTACCCTATTTAAGGATAAGACCTGCATGGGCCACCATAAAAACGTGTCACGACCCGCACCCGGAAGTTCGGGCACGAGTACGTGGGTACGTCCAGCCTACGCCGCAGAGTCGGCGGTAGTACGCTGTCTAGGTCAATCCATCTAAACTAGTCTAACTCATTCACAAATAACATAGGCAAGATAATAATGAGAATGAAACTTAAGATTTGCAAACTGAAATAAATGTGACCACAATTTCAAATGTTTAATACAGGAATTCCAAATGAAATCGGGGACAAACCCGATTAAATAAGATAAGAACAGAAATAAAGATAACTACTAAAAGCTACTCGGCAGCAGGGGTCTCCTGGGGGGGTTCTGGTTCTTCATAAGTATCATCTGTCCCCTCATAGGGACCATAATAAGTAGGGGCAAGGTCCTCATCATCGCCTAAATCAACAGATCCAGTCAGGAAGGGAGCAAAGTACACAGTACACAGCAAGATTAAACTAAATATTTATGACAATTAAATACTGAGTATCATGTTAAGGGAATTGCATAAAAGAATGTCAATATCTCAGAGTCACAACTATAAGCAGGAATATGAGAAAATAGAAGTAAATGAGCAGGAAATGAAGCTACAACAGTCAGCAAGAAATATAACATGACTAGAAACTATCTGTATGAAACTTGTGTTTGTTTTTAGAATACTTAGTTGGCATGTAGGGGTTTATAAGGCTAATCCGGCCGTCATAAACGGCTATTATTCACGAATAATCGAGATCCGGCTGATGGACAGTCGTGTACCAACAGCTATTATTCACGACAAGGGGAAGGGTAAACTACATGCCTTTCAGTATTCTCCCACCCGACATGATAACAAGACATGAATTACCAATTATTCAAGACATGAAATATAGTATTCTAACACTACATGTAATCAGCAAGAGTACTAGTAGAGCAGGGAATTTAATTATCACAATATAAAGATTAACTTGAAGTGCAGGTACTTGCCTGTTGTTTGGATCTGTTTAATTTGGTTCTTGGGGGAAATTTCCACAGATGAGTCCAAAAGCTGAAATAGACATTACCATCACGCTCAGAAGATATCAAATAGCTAGAAACGCCTGTCCTTGGGTCCAATTTGGAGACAAGGGCAAAAATGGCAGTTTCGGGTCAAAACGGGGTCCGCCGTTGGGCCCGCTTTGCACCGAAAAACGTGTCCGGGTCAAAAGTCTCCAAATTCACCAAACTTAGTGTCAACAGGTCAGGAACGCTGATACGAACCCAACGGAACTTCCAGATTTGGATTCCGATGAGCCGAACACAAAATCGCCCGTCGAGCGGGGCCTGTGGGGCCCACGACACGCGATTTCGTCAACGTTCTCAGAATCGAACCAAACTTGACCCACAGGACCAGCGTATCGCTACGAGTCCGATGGCGCAAGTTTCGTCTCGATCCGACGTGTGTGCACGAAATTAGGGTGAATTACAGAAAGGGCGGATACGGGGCGATGTCCGCGGATACGCGTTGATTCCGGGGTGCACGCACACCCGAATCAGCTTCCGCGAAAACCCACACGTCCGTATCGATGAGGCGCACGTATCTGTGAAGACCGTGCGCGACCAAGTCGTCCCGTTTGGCGGGGCGTACTCGGTTCCGGGGTGAAACAGGGTCTGGTTTTTTCCTGTTTTTGGATCGCGGTGTGCGATCACCACAGGACGCGATGTCCCGAACAGTTTGTCCGGACACCGAGAGGGTCATACAGGCTTCGCGTAGGAATTGACGAAATCTAAAACGGAGATCAGGGTTGCAAGATACGAATACCTGAAGGGGACCGAGAAATCGGGGCTTTGAATCGTGTCCGACACGCGTGTTTGTGTCCTGTGCTGTGTCCACGGTGTCCGCGGCTAGGGCTCCCTGTGTCCGAGTCTGCTGCCGTGTCCGGGGCTCTGGGAAGCTGACCGTCGGTCGGCGCGGTCGGGCCGAGGCGGCGCGGTCCTGGGTGGTCGTCGACAGCGGCTAGGGCGGCTCGAGCAACTCTCGAACGGCGGGGAGGAGTGAGGAAGGGGAGAGCGGCGGGTGGAGGTCGGCGCAGGTGGCTGAGGGCAGTCGGCGGCGGGTGCCGGCGAGTTAAGGTGGAGTTAGGGTTAGGGTTTGGGAGTGAGGGTGGAGGTCGAGGGGATATAAATAGGGCTGGCGGGCGGAGCCGAGGCCGGGGAAGTCGGGGCTGGGGGAGGACGTGGCCGGGAGGGTCGGCCGAGGAGAAGGGGTCGTGGCCGGCGCGATTTCCGGCGGTGGCACGGGGTTTCCGGATCGTGGGAGAGGGAGAAGCGGGTCCGGGTCGGGCGCGGATCCGGACGGGGGGGGGGACCCGCCCGACCCGTTAACAGGGGACTGGTCTGGGTTGCAACTGGGCTCGGCCCACTGGGCCGGGCCGGGCCCAAACCGAAAAATAAAAAATCAAATAAAAAAAATAATAATAATAAATATTAATAATAAACAGAAATTAATTATTAAATTAATTAATTTAGAAAAAATGGTTTTTCAGGCTTTTTAAAAATAGGTCTGAGGCTCAATAAAATCCCAGAAAATTTCCTTAAGTCCGGTTTTCTATTTTACACCCAAAAATGTTATTTTCATGATATTTTAATATTATTTATTAACAATAAAAATCATTTATTAATTAAGAGCCTTGATTTTATTTACAGAAAATTCACAGAAAATTCCAGAAAATTGGGAAAAATCCAAGATTTAATAATTTGAAAATTCAGGGGGTTTACAGAGACTGAGAGTAAAGGAGAGTATAGAGTATCAGTGATAGTTCCCAGAGTTAGTATCAGAGCCAATTACCCGTCCTGGATAATCATGATTATGTAATTGAGTGATCTATGTGAACAATTGAGTATCCAGGAATTGTGTTAAGGATTAATGGAGTATGATGTTCAAATTTGATGATTGATATCGGGTGTGTTAAAGATAAAGAAGTTTATATGCATGAGGAGTTATAATGAGGTCTCATGAGTAGAGAAATATCAGAAATTGGTAATGGTGAGGCGTATCACAGATTAGTTAACAGGCTGTAGAAGGTTAAAGGGAATACCTATACATCAATCGAGATGAACCATATACATGCCCATGAGAGTAAAAAAACATGAGTATTATAGAAGGTACAGGTAAACATGAGTTCTAATGAGCTTGATAAGATGATTCATTAATGAAGCTAGTAATATAATACCAAGAGTGCCAATGATTCTATATCGAGGATTAGTCGAGAATGACGTTAATAACAGTAAGCACTCTGTGTGATGATAATTAGATGATATACCAGTTGACATAAATTAAAAATCATGAAAGAAAATACAAGTGATGATAACTTTGATCATTGGAGGTAATAGTGCAAGTAATTCGGGCAGTACAAATTTAGTACACAGTTGTAGACAATAGAGGTATTGAGTGCACCTAGAGTATTAGAGACTGTGAGCACTTATATGTAAATTTGTGGATTTATAAATTAAAGAGTGGAAATAAAATTTTAACTTTGAGAATTATTGAGGAGTTGAGATTTTGTCATTAAAATTTTTGAGGATTTCAAATATTGATTCAATAAACATGGTCAAGGCTACAAAGATTTTAGAAGTGAAAAAAAAAAATTATTTCGATGTTGATTATCTGACTTTGAGGAGGTATATGCAATTTATTTTTAAGATGATCGAGAAGTTAAACCTTGATGATTATTTTGAGGATTAATTTTTATGGTAGATGAGAAATATGAATATTAATATATGAGTAGATGATATACATGTGTAAGGATCTGATGACTTGAGCATGATTGAGATGGCACCGCAGACTGACTTGGGTGTCCATCTAAAGTTGTATTGGAAAGAGCAGTACTTAGTATGGTGTTGCACTTGACGTGTATTTGAGTGATAAGAACGACTAGTATGAACAATTGTAGTAGGAACGGGAACTGACAGAGGGTATGGTACTAAGGAGATAGAGGTATCAACTTGGATGCATTATTGAATCATGGTTATATTAGAGATTCTTGGCATCAGATTTAGGTGTTAATAGACATGTGTGTGCAATATGGATATATTCATGGATCTTGTGGATAAATGACTAGTTGATATGGGTACCAGTGTACAGGAATAGGAATTAGTTAGTGAATATGCTAGAGTTAAGTGTATGTTAGAGATAGAAGATACTGCAAGAAATATGTTAGCAGGTTCTTCTTTTTCTTCCTAATGTTCCCATCTCTTGATTGATTGATTTCCCTAGTACTGTAGTTCATATTCATGATTTTCTTGTTAGAATATAACTAGTAGTACACCCTGACAGAGACTGCAATACCATGACACAAGACACATGACCTATATATTTTCTTAGATTGCATGGCTGTAGGTAGAATTTTCTTAAACCATGATTAGTGGTTTTGACCATAGCCAAGATCTATGACAAGGTTATGACTGACGAAAAGGGACAAGATGATTAAATTGTGGATGAGCATTAATTTTAAATAAAGAATTTAGGGGTTGTTATAACAGAATTGATGGATCATTAATTTTACGAAAATCGAGGTATGATTGAAATTCGAGGATAAACATTAACTTAAATGGAGAATTAAGAAATTCACAGGGCAAAATTTGAGGATTTATTAATTTTAGGAAGGTCTTGATATGATTGAATTGGTTATTAAAAATTTAAGAAAATTTGGGAAATTATCATTATATCTAATTGATTGCAAGATAGAAATTTTATATTATAAATGTTGCATTGAAGATTCCGTAAGTATCGCATTGTTGAGTATTTTGAGAAAAAATAAAATCAGGAAATAAAATCGTTAATGGAATAGTGTCGAATTCAATTCTCGGGATGAGGATTTAGATTTGAATAAGCATCAATTGAATTTGAGTTAGAGGAGTAAGATGATTGATGGATTAGTGTTTAAAATTTAAATTTGGGATATGATTTTTATAAATATGCATTGATTGGATTCCAATTGGAGTATTGGATATTAAAATCCTGGAGTATTTAGATACGAACTTAAAAATTTTGGAGGAGATTATGATAAAAACTTGAATTTGATTTTAAACTTGAAGATTATCAGCAATATGATATTATAGAATTTTGAAAGGTTGTGAAATAACAATATGGAATTACTTCATGATTATTTGGTTTGAAATTTAAATTTTGATAGAAATAATACAATGTGTAAATGCAATTATTGAGGATCTTAAATTTCGAGGACGAAATTTTTCTAAAGTGGATAGACTTGTAACCTCCGATTTCCAAATTTCCGAAATATTTAGATTTTAATTTACTTTAAAATATCAAGTTTATAAAATATTTTCTCCTTGAGTTTTAGTATTAGATTTTTGAGCAATGTTTGATTTTAGAAGGTGATTTGAAATCTTTTATAAAAATTATTTTTCCTAAATGTCGATTTATTATAAATTAAATAGATAAATAATGATATATATATTTCTCTAGCTTCAAATATTTATTGGCTTGAAATCATAAAATTATTGTTTAATAAAATTATTTGAAGGACTAGTTGTTTTCATATAAATTTTCATATCCATTTGGGATAGTAAATAAATAAATTACATACTTTCTAAGGTTTTGAAATATGGGTTTAATTAGTAGCTAATTGGGAATCAGTTAGCCTTGGAAGCCTCTTAAAAAAATATTTTCTTAAATTATAATCTTTTCTTTTAAAATTTACAAGTTTACCATCTCCCATTCACACCCTCATTCCCACATGAAAAACTCATGCATATCTAATCTTGGCCATTCATTATTTGGGCCAATCCTCACCCTTCATCCCACACCCTCTCTCCCTATTTAAAGTCTCTCACCCACACCATTCCTAAGAAACCCTAATCCCCAAAATTATTATCTAGCCCTCACAAATTCCCACAAGCCATCACCATTTTTGTGTGCTCGTGTCCATGTGTCCAGCCTTGCGTGTCAGCCGTGTTGGCCTCGGGTCCGATCCCGGGTGTCCTATCGTATCCATTCATTTTCTGTGTCCAGTTATTACAATATTACATGAGATTGTGTCCGACACCATCTGGACACATCCACCACTGTACAGTACATCAAATCCCTGTGTCCAACACCCAGACACATCCGCTCCCACACCACAGTACATCAAATCCGCCGTGTCCAGCTTCGGACACGACCCAACACACCCCGACGCATCCACAGAGCAAACCCTAACCCTAGATTTAACCTCGTCGAGCCGTGGCCGCCTCGGACCTCCTCACCCTCGTCGAGCCGTGGCCGCCTCGGATCCGTCGACCACAGCAGAGCGTTCGACCGCCGACGCCTTGCCCGGTCCGACCCCGGCGAACCCCACCGCGTGACCTCGACGAGACTCCTCCGTCGACGCCGGAAGACCCCCAACGTGAGCCCCCTTTTCTCTTCCCCTTTCTTCTATTCTGAGAAGTTAGGTTACGGGTTATTGTTAATCAGTTAGTTAGTAATATAATTAATCAAGTTAGTTAATTATTAATCAGTAGTTAATTATTAATTAGTTTAGTAATATATATAATTAGTTTAGTAATATTTAATTAGTTTAGTTTTTATTTAGTTTAGTTATGTAAAATTATAAGGGTTTTTGATTATGTAAAAATATAATAATTTTTGGGGTTTATTATTATTAATTAAGAAATAGTTTCAATAATAAGATTAGTTCAAAAATCAGTTATTTGGGCTGGTAACCGATTTACTATAGATAAATATATGTTGGCTTTTACATAAATTCTAGATTTTTATAAATAAACTTTTAAATTGTAATTATGTTCAAAAGGAAAGTTTTAACAATTATTGTTCAAAATAATTTTAAAAATGATTTTTCATAAATTAAGTTGTTAATAACAAACAAACGACCCTTTCTCTTATTAGCCTGGTATCCTTATCTCGATTTTCGTGCCGAACTTCGATCTTGGACTTCTTTATATAGTTTCTAGCTATTTGGACTGCTCCGGACTCATTGGAACTAACTGCTACTTCATTTGGGATCACCTTGAGAAGTGTGGCATTATGTACATTCTCTGATTAGTTTTATATATATATATATATATATATATATATATATATATATATATATATATATATATATATATATATATATATAAATATTTGATTGATATATATATACAAATATGTATTTTGGTATATAAATATATATTTATATACATCTATTTAGTGTATATACACGTATACATATTTTGTACAAATTACTGATAGGCACTTATATATATTATATACGTTTTTATTGGTATATACTCTGAGTGTAAATGTGTATTTATATACGTATCCCTACTAGATAACCCTAGTTGACTAGAGCCATGCCTGGCATAGCCCTGAGGCCAGTGTATTTCTATTGTGTGTTAGTGTAGCATCTGATACAAGTGATATTATTATATGTTTATAGGACTGTCGGATTCTCCAGACGATACTCTGGGACAGGACATTGGTATTGACAGCTAAGGACCCAAGGCGAGTACATTCTCTGATTAGTTTCTAATTTATGATATCTCCTATGTTCACTGTATCTAGTGTAGATGTCCATACTCTTGACATATTGGTTACATGGATTGGTATACACGGATCTCGTCATGAGATGTTATTCCTTATTCATGGTGTAGCTTGTACAAGACTTGTTCCTTGTTATCTTGTGCATGTACAGACACAGAGACCCAGGGAGATTTGCTACCTCCCTAGGGAATCCTGTGCCATAGCGTACCATGATTGGATCTACTATACCAGTCGGGGGTGGAGAGTATTTTAGTGTAGATATGTGATCATACCCAACTTTACATGTATCATAGCTCACCCCACATCTCACATCGGGTACAGCCTGACCATTTACATGCTTCATAGCTGTTACGTGTGATTAGCCTGACCTCTACATTCATCATAGCTAACCAACGGTTAGCCTGACCTTACATGAATCATAGCTAATCACATGTAGCCAGCCTGATCAAGTTCCCAAGCCAATCACATGTTAAAGCTAGTACTCACACACTTAGTAATAGGTTTCTTGCTCATTGACATATTGTTTCTTTCCCTGCATTTACTTATAGTATTTCCAGTATTTCTTTTATTGTACATTTCTCGTGCCTATACATGCATCTCGTATATTTTCATCTAGAACTGCTACATAGTTTATATCATTAATATAGAACTGCTATTTAGAGATGTACTTTGCTCCTTCCTGACTGGAAAATATTTTCCAGACTGTGACCTTAGTGGATTTGTTTCCGACACTTGGGGATTGGATTTCACTGATTGCAGGTATGACTATTTTGTCGTTAGACTTGTCTTGTATTTCTTTGCTTACCTTGATATCTCATCGTGCTTAGTTTATGTGATTGAGTATCCAGCATTATTTTATGATATCCACGTCTCCTTATGGAGTTGGGTATTCTTGTGAGATGGATTAGATAGTTACTTGACCTAGACAACGTTCTACCGCCGATGCTGCGGCGTAGGCTGGACGTACCCGCGCACTCGTGCCCTAAACCGGGTGCGGGTCGTGACAGTAATCCCCTGAAAGGCACGACAGGGCCTGAAGGGCAGCTCATAAATAATCCTTGTTCTGATCCTTTCTGATAAAATATCTTTCCCGGCCGGCCGTGAAGATTAGGGGTCAGAGTCCACGACATCTTCCTGGGATGCGTGGCATGGAAGAATGTCGAGATAGGGTAATCTCTTGGCATCCTGGGTAGGTACATGACCATGTCCCCAGCAGTAAAAGCCCAGTTCTCCTTCTTGGGCTTCGTCTGGGATTGTTTATCAATCATATCCCCGAAAAGGAAAGTTGGTTTTATATATTTGGCCCCATCTAGATACGTCAGGGGCTCTCCGTTAATCATACTCAACATCATTCGTTCTCCTTGAGACGATATCAGAATTCTCCTTCCTTCAGGATACTGAGTTCCAGAAATAGGGAATGTCACGTGGGACAAATCCTCTAGGTAATTGGAGTTCAGCATCCCAGCAGCAGAACCCATCACCTCAGCCAACAGAGGTATCTGCAAGTCCACTACAAAATGCAAGAAGAACAAGTCAGTTTCTATACTAGATATTACAGTCTTGCAGCTTATACCAAAGATCAACAGTCTGTGCTTTTAAGCCAAGACTGTAAAAACTTGAGTTTTTACGCTGGAACCTATTTTCGAGGCGTAAAATTCAAGATTGGCAGTATACACAAAATTCTGACAGTCTGTGTTTTTACGCCTGACTACCAAAATCTGAGTTGTTACGCCGAAATTCTCATCCAGAACGTAACACTCAAAGTTTGTAGTATACGCCAAATTTTGACAGTCAAGCTTTTACGCCAGACTGCAAAAATATGAAGTTTTTACGCTGATACATTAGGAATGTGGGCGTAAATGATAAAACATCTCTGTGCATCATCTTCCTCGAAGAGGCTTTCAGCACAGAAGATGACCTAGCGCGTTCACATACAACGTGTGAGAAGGGTTTTCTTCGTTTTTGTCGTCCCAAAAACTTTACCTATGACGCCTGGTGCACAGCTTGACGGTGGGACACTTTGTTCAGAGCGAGGTTCGCTCAGCCCAATGGGAGTCACTCATGCTTGAGCAAAGGAGCAAGAAGAAGATGTAGCTTTCTTTCCCTTAGTGGTGGAAGTTTGTTTTGGTGCCATGGCTAAAACTCAGAGTTCTCAAAAGAAGAGACGAAGAAGAGCTCTCAAAAGAACAAAGGATTTTTTTTGCAAAAGACAGATGGAGAGTTTCTTCTATGAAGGCCTTGGGGTATTTATAGAGTTCAGATAAACTCTTCGAATCCCTAACCAAATCTGATATTTAATATTCGATTATAATTGGGGACCACGTCAGCCTATCATTTAGGGAAGACGGACAGTCAGCGAATTCAAAAAGTTTTTTGTGCAGAGCAGATCTATGATTTTACGCTAAGGAGATTTTACGCTCAAGACGCTACAAATCTACGATTTTATGCTCAGAGGCTATAAGTCTAAGGTTTTACGCCCGGATGCTTTTACGCTCGGTAGCTTTTACGCTCGAGAGGCTACAAACCTACGCCTTCACGCTCAGAGGCTACAAATGTACGATTTCACGCTCACAAGCTTTTTACGCTCAGAGGTTACAAATCTACGACGTCACGCTCGGAAGTTTTTCTTTTCAGAGGCTATAAATCTATGGTTTTACGCCCGGATGCTCTTATGCTCAGCAGCTTTTACGCTCGAGAGGCTACAAACCTATGATTTTATGCTCATTTATATTTTGGATCTATGACTTTTCGCATATCTTAAAATACGCAGGCCAGAGTATGCGTATACCTGAATAATTCTCAAGACGGCCAATTACAAGGGTTCACGCAGAAGAAGCTCCTTCTTGGCCTTAGAATATCCCAAGTACCCAAAACATAGAGTTCAGCATTGAAAATGACTCTTCTTTTTGGGTCGATTGGAAGTTCATCCAAAATCCAATCAGAATCTTTTCTCTACAGTTCAAGCATGGCCAGTTTTGAAAGTCACTTCTCGCCCTACTTCAAGAGATTTTCGGGAAATCATTCTTGAAGATGATGGTCTGAACAAGAATTTTTCTTATCAGAGAAGTGACAGTTCAGAATTCTACGCGACTCATCGTTCAAAACAGCATGACAGTTCGAATATTCAACTTAAATGTTAAGCAGCTTTCTACGCGTCTTCAGTTACGCGTAAAAGACGGGACGAGATCAAATACTCTTTTATCAGAGTCGGCGTAAAATTATTCAGACGTGCTGAAGCTGCACATATTCAGACTTCATCACAGCAAATATGGCAAATCATCAAATGCGTAAAAGAAGACAATTTTATTAATCATGATTACATATGATGGAAATCCAGTCTACAAAGGGTTTTTCATCTTCATGATTACATATGATGGAAATCCTTTTTTCTACAAAGGGTTTTTCATTTAAAGATCACGCCGAGAATCTGTTCTGCCAGGTTCTCATATTGGTGGAGATCTTTTTCCGTCTTCTTCAGCAGTTAATCGATTTTCGCGGCTTATTAATAAGAAAATGATTAATGGCGGGAGGATACACAACTGGGCTTGTTTAAATTATTCAAGAGCCCACCCTCTGCACGCCATGACAGATTGAGTTAGGATTCAGACCCAAATCAATACTGAAGACAGGGCCAGTTTGTCTGCCCTCGTCCACCGTCGTAACGGGAGAAAATACAGCTTGCAAGCTGTGTGGTCGAATGTGACCCTTCCTCTCTCCTGAACGAATCGCCATATAAAATTGTTGATCATCCCGAGCAAAGAAAGCTATGATATCCTTCCATGATCCACAGTTGCAGAGGACATTTGCTCGAAGACGTCTTCTTTTTCGGCTCCTTATGAACGGAAAGAACATGATCTTCTTCTTCTTCCTCAAGTCAGCATGACGGGACTCGGCAACCATCTCTGTGTAGTAAAGGAAATGTGGGAGGAACAGGTTAACTCATCAGCCTTTATATAGGCAAAAGAGAATACACCGAATTCCAACAAACTCCCAAAAATCTGCCAAGAAATCAGCCTCGAGGAACGAGTCAGACTTGACCATTTCATGCTTCATTCAAAGTGTTTCAAATTACGAGGAATTTAAAAACTTTGAAGGGGGTCTTGTAGAAGCATAAAAAATATGCTACAGAATTATACGCAGTATGCATAAAACCCGCGTAAAACAGAGTTTTAGTGCTGCGTGGCGTAAGACATGACTTCAGAGCCATCGACGTACAACAGAGCTTCATCGTTAAGTACAGCATAAAATATAGCTCCAGAATAATCCGCGTAATGCAGTATTTCCAGACTGCTTCGGCGTAAAAAGGTTGTTACATCGCCCCTTCGGTGTAAAATCTACTCGCTTTTAATGCAGTGGAAAGTTGTACGGGAAACTCTTCGTATTCCTCGAATGAACCTATCAGATCATGCAGTGAACCTGACTCCTGACAAAGAGTACTGCACGACTATCCAGACGACGACTGTAATGATGGTTCGGCACAGAGACCCAGATCGTCGTTTAGTGACATTTTCTTGATACAGATTGCTTTTATGCATTCAAGGGAATATGCTGCCTTGTTTTACACAGGCAGACGTGAGCTTTTACGCTCAGCAGGAGACGAAACAAACCGCCACGTCAAAAGCTGCTCTTCGTACAGAGCTCGAGGCACGTCTCTGCAGTTAATGTGCGTGATAGGGGCATATCTCTGCATTTAATGCACGAGATTTGGTTCTACTTTCAAAGACTGGGTGAGCCATAATTATGGCTAATACGTCCACATCAGCATCTCTGCATATTACGCCATCGGGCTATTTTCAACTATAGGAGCATGTTATATGCTATCTCCTTGAAATACGCCGACCTGGCTATTTTCAGCTACAGGAGCACGCCGTATGCTATCTCCTCGGAATACGCCAACTCAAGCTATATTTGTGTTGGTGCGTGATAAGGCTATTTGGTCCAGAATACGCTCAAGGCCTCAGTCAAGGAAGGAGGATCGGCTATCCTTTACGCTAGATACCTATCCACGCAGCATCAGGCTTCTACGCCTACTAGGCTTCTACGCCAATTTGACAACTATTTGGCTTTTATGCCATGGTGACAGTCATTGGCTTCTACTTCAACATTTTCTACGCGAGGGGCAGTTACCAACGTGGCTTGTATGCCGTGATCTTCGCAGCAGTTATACGCGTTACCTCATAATGGGACACGCGTCACACGCAGATTCAGAAGATCATTTATACATGGGTGGCAGTTATTATAACTGTCACGTAAAAAGTGCCACACTCTCCATTGTTTGGCTTCTACGCCGACTAGACAGTTACTATCACCAAACTCTATAAATAGAGACCTCTATTGACAGAGGTCAAAGGTCGAAGAATTGAGGAGAGAAGTCATAAAATCGAAGAGAGAAGAGTACAAACAGAGTAGTGATCGATGATTTTGGCATCAAGCATCCACTCCCTCTTGCAATATTTGAAGCTATTCCTTCTTCTACAGCACTTCTTCATCATCGTGTGGTCCAAGGAACAAAGTGATCGACTGCAGATCAGACTCCTATAGCAATATTTACCCAGATTAAATTTTTGTACTTAACATCCTCGTATAGGATTAATTGTACTTCTTGTTTGTAAACCAAAGAAAGGGTTTCGTATATACCTAGTTTTATTTCTTTCATTTATTATCAAACACAGTGACGATGAGTCTCTTGATGAACCTGTTGTTGTGCTTGCATCATTACGTAGAATATTTGGAACATCTATTGACCATCTATAGGCTATCCTGGTAGAAAAATGGGCATTGGTGGAGTAAACTGCGGCGGTGGTGGAATGTCGCCTCGCCGAAACCTTGAGGTGTGCTGATCTGCTTGATTGCTTTGTTGAGTGGATGGATCTCCACCCAATGGTGTAATCCCATCGTCATAAGTAATCACCACACCCGGTGGAGTTCTCATGGCAGTATCATCACTAGTTACTGGATCCATTACCATGCACATAAAGTAAACTATGAGAATCGCACAGTGGAATCAAGGCAGGATGCAAGTCAAGAAATTATTTTGAAGTCGATATAGAGGTCAAGAACAGGTCAACAAGTGGATGAGATCATATAATTTATTCTATCCTAATTTGCAGGCTTGCTCGGTCCCTTAGTTAAAACTGAAGCAATATATTGCTTTGGTTTCAACTAAGGAACCAAGCAATATAGTCGGAGACCTGCATGGGCCACCACAAAAAGCATATCATGCCCCAGTCCCAAAATACCGAGGGACTAGCCACGTGGCAATGGCCAGCAGCACAACTTCAATAGGCAAACCCAATTTAATGGACCCGTTAGAGTGCACTTAAGCTGTAATAAATAAAAATGCAAGTCTACACCATCTATCTCAGTATAATTGTAGTCTAATCCACAGAAAGTAAACACAATTCAATATGATAGACCAGTCAAGATAATAGATAAAGAAAATAGTCCATCAATAAGTCCACATAAGTAGTGTCTCGGAGAACAACCCGACACAATAAAAGAAAGAAAATAACATCAATACATATGTCCATGAGTCAGATAAGAAATAACAATAAGCATAGATAACTGAGTAAGTAACTGAATACTCAGGAGAAATCCTCTGGCATAATCTTATCCTCTGGTGCCAATACTGTCATGCCCCAGTCCCAAAATACGTAGGACTAGAAATATATAACATGCCAGCTACGCATTCGACTAGACTCTGGTCTGACTCGAATACGTATACGCTGTATAATAAGGGTAACTATCTAAGAATACTGAAATCTCTATGTCTCAATCCACATAAAGAACAAAATATCAAGAATGAACTACATATGCTAAAGTCGGCCGCCTAGTAACACATAAGCTTGAATAGACTCGAGAAAGGAATATGAGTCTATAAAACCAGGCTACATCAGTAGATGAATAAACAATATGAATAATAACCATAACTCCGGAAGAACTAATATAAGTACCTAACACCAATGCCTGCAAGACAAAGCAACACACATCATTAGCTCCAGGCAGGCTGCACAACGGTCTATGCTACAAAACTGACAAGGGACCAGGTCCTCAGAGGGATGTAATAAGGTACAAGAAACAGCATGCCAAAGTAAAACAGTATAATGCCACATACTCAAGGGTAAACTATTGTAACCATCTAAGTAATATGCACGTGAGGACATCACTCGTACTCAGGCTGAAACTACTACAGGCTCTGTGTCGGGGAGCCCATAGCAGCAAGTAATATCTTGAAGGGCTAGTAAATGTGCTAAAGATCTGAGACAGAGTCTAAGGCACCTCCAGTAATGTAGTGTGTATATATATATATATATATATATATATATATATATATAAACATAATCAGCCTGTAGTATGGTATGTCTCTCCCCACCCAATGTAACCTAACGTCTTATGTCCACGACGTCTCAGGTCTATAACACGCAAGATCATGATCTATAGCTAGTACAACGAGTCATAATGATATCTCTATATATGCAAGTCTCATATCACGAATCATGTAAGCTTATACAGAATCACCATGAATAACTCAAGAAAGATTTTGTCACATTAATAGTGTCAAGTGTCCTATGGTATGACGTATTTGGTAAAGCAAGCACGAAAAATATAGGATCGTGGAATCAACTCTCTAGTGATGTTACTCGACTCCGCGTACGGCGTCGACATCCCAATCTTGTTCGAACGTTAAGCAAGGTCTCACGGTCCTAGGTTGAGCAGGCACATCACAGAAGTATATAGAAAGAATACAAGCAAATAATATCACATGATCTACAGCAAGTTGGCAAGGTACACTTGTCTGGGTTCTGAACTCCGTCAGTTGCTCCTATAAAAGTGGGATCTCCAAGTACACCTTCGGATGCTGAAACAAACATCACCATTGCTCTTAGAATACATAAAATAGCTAGGTTTGACTACCCATAAGTCCAATTTGGACACAGGGGCAGAATTGGCAATTTTGGGTCAAAGTGGGGTCCACCTGTGGCCCACTTTGTACCAAAAAATGTGCCAAAGATAAAGTTCTCTAAATTTGTCAAACGTAGTGTCTACGAGTCCAGAACGATGATACAAACCCAACGGAACATCCAAAATTGGATTTTGATGAGCCGGTCATGAAATCACCCGTCAAGTAGAACCGTGGGGGCCACGAAACTGTATTTCGTCAATGTTCTCAGAATCGAGCCAAACTTGGGTCACAAGACCAGCATAACACTGTGAATCCTATGGCGCAAGCTTTGTTACGAAATGACAAGCACACACAAAATTATGACGAGTGTCAGAATAGGCCGATACGGTATTTTTTGACGGATATGCATTGATTACGGTGTGCACGCACATCCAAATCAAGTTCCGTAAAATCCTATACGTCCGTGTTGATGATACGCGCCTTTCGGTGTAATTCACACACGACAAAATTGCCTTGTTTGGAGGGACGCACCCCGTATCGAAAAAATTTAGGTTTAAAAAACTAAGTTTTTGACAAATTTTAACAGTAAAATAATTACAGCATACAATGAATTAAAATAAAGTGTTTAAAGGGATTAAACTAGGTTATATTGTCTAATTTACTGGTCTAATAGAATTTTAACATCATGTGCCGTTATGAAGATAACGGCACTCAAAGGGCCACTCAAAGGGCCAAAGTAAAACAGAATAATGCCACATACTCAAGGGTAAACTACTATAACCATCTAAGTGATATGCACGTGAGGACATCACTCGTACTCAGGCTGAAACTACTATAGGCTCTGTGTCGGGGAGCCCATAGCAATAAGTAGTATCTCGAAGGGCCAGTAAATATGCCAAAGATCTGAGACAGAGTCTGAGGCACCTCTAGTAAAGTAGTATATATATATATATATATATATATATATATATATATATATATATATATATATATATATATAAATATAATCAGCCTGTAGTATGGTGTGTTTCTTCTTACCCAATGTAACCTCACGTCTCATGTCCATAACACGCAAGATCATGATCTCTAGCTAGTACAACGAGTCATAATGATATCTCTACATATGCAAGTCTCATATCACAAATCATGTAAGCCTATACAGAATCACCATGAATAACACAAGAAAGATTATGTCACATGAATAGTGTCAAGTATCCTATGTCCTATGGTATGACGTACTTGGTAAAGCAAGTACGAAAAATATAGGATCGTGGAATCAACTCTTTAGTGACGTTACTCGACTCCGCGTACGGCGTCGACACCCGAATCTTGTTCGAACGTTAAGAAACATCTCACAATCCTAGGTTGAGTAGGCATATCACAAAAGTATATAGAAAGAATACAAGCAAATAATATCACAGGATCTACTACAAGTTGGCAAGGTACACTTGCCTGGGTTCTGAACTCCGTCAGTTGCTCCTGTAAAAGTGGAATCTCCAAGTACGCCTCCGAATGTTGAAACAAACACCACCATTGCTCCCAGAATACATGAAATATCTAGATTTGACTATCCATAAGTCCAATTTGGACACAGGAGCAGAATTGACAATTTCGGGTCAAAGCGGGGTCCACAGTGGCCCACTTCGCACCAAAAAATGTGCCAAAGATAAAATTCTCCAAATTCATCAAACTTAGTGTCTATTAGTCCAGAATGATGATACAAACCCAATAGAATATTCAGAACTGGATTTCGATGAGCCTGTCATGAAATCACCCGTCAAGTGGAACCGTGGGGGCCGCAAAAAGGTGTTTCGTCAACGTTCTCAGAATCGAGCCAAACTTGGGTCACAGGACTAGTGTAATGTTGTGAATCCGATGGCATAAGTTTTGTTACGAAACGACAAGCACACACAAAATTATGACGAGTGTCAGAATAGGTCGATACGGTATTTTTTGACGGATATGTGTTGAAGTCGGTGTGCACACACATCCAAATCAAGTTTCGCTAAATCCCACACGTCCACGTTGACGATACACGTCTTTTGGTGTGATTCGCACGCGATGAAGTTGCCTCATTTGGCGGGACACACCCCGTATCGAGAAAATTTGGGTTTAAGAAACCAAGTTTTTGACGAATTTCAACAGTAAAATAATCACAGCATACAACGAATTAAAATAAAGTATTTAAAGGGATTATAACTAGGTTATGTTGTCTAATTTATTGTTCAAGTAGAATTTTAACATCGCACGTCATTATGAAGATAACAGGACTCAAACACGCACACCTGGGACAGTTTCTGTTCTTAAAAACTGGGTCATTTTTTTTTGTTTTGTGTTATGATTTGCGATCGACACAGGACACGATAAGTTAAACTAATTGAACAGGTTCAAGGGGGTCATGTGGTCTTCATATAGGATTCAATAGATCGTTGTTTGGATTACTGTGCAGGGAGATACGGGGGTGAGAAGAAGAGTACCTCACTTCTGTTGATGCTCGGGATTTAGGCGGGTCTTTGCGGCGGCGTGCTGCGCCGGTCACGGCGTCAGCGGCTACGGTAGCGGTCGACGGTGGTCGAAAAGAGGCTGGTGGTCTGCTCTTATGGTGGTAGCATATATATAGGGAGTGCGGGAGGTGGTTTCGGGAAGATGAAAGGAGAAGGGTCGCGGCCGTTACAAGGAGGGGAATCGGAGGGGTGCGGGGAGGTTTCTGTAGCGGGGGAGTTCGGGTGAGTTGGGTTTAGGGTATGGTTTCGGGTAGGTTTAGGGTTTCGAGTTTAAGATCCGGTTTGATTTAGTTTGGTTTATTATTAATAATTAATAAACTCTCTTTCTCTCTCTCTCTCTCTCTCTCTCTATATATATATATATATATATATATATATATATATATATATATATATATATATATATATATATATATATATATATATATATATAGTTTTGGACCTCAATTAATTCCAGAAAAATTCTACAATATTCTAATAATAGTTGAACACCCAAAAATATATTTTCTGTACAATATTATTAATTAATTAAACACACATAAATATTAATGCATGAATATGTATTATTCTAATTAGCTAAAGATACAGAAATTTTTCTCTTAATCTCATTAATTACATAATATCAATATTAAATAAATTTTAAATTTAATTCTAAAAATTAGGGTGTTTACAAATATTGCTACAGCGTCAGCTCCTGTCCCGTATACCTTGGGGTAATCCTCCTCTGCTGTACCAGGGGACATAATCCGGATCCAGGTCCTCAGGGGACATAACAAGGTACAATAAACACTCAAGCCAAATAAAATGTAGTAAATAAAATAGATCCTCAGGGCAAGCTATGTAACAAGCTAAGTAAAATGCAAAATGAGAGCATCAGTAGTACTCAGGCTGAGACCACTACAAGCTCTGCGTTGGGAAGCCCGTAGCAGCAAGTAATATCATGTATTCCAGTAGAATAGTATGTATATAATCAGCCTGTAGCCTGTGTGTCTCTCCCCACCCAATGTAACCTTACGTCTCAGGTCCACAATATCTCATGTCCATAACACGCAAGATCATGACCTATAGCTAGTACAACGAGTCATAATAATATCTCTATATATGCAAGTCTCATATCATGAATCTTGTAAGCCTATACAGAATCACCATGAATAACTCCAGAAAGATTCTGTCACATAAAATAGTGTCAAGTATCCTATGGTATGATGTACTTGGTAAAGCAAGTACATAAAAAATATAGGATCGTGGAATCAACTCTCTAAGTGACGTTGCACGACTCCGTGTACGGCGTCAACACCCGAATCTTGTTCGGACGCTAGGCAATATCTCACGATCCTAGGTTGAAAAGGTACATCACAGAAGTATATATATAAAAAGAACACAAGCAAATAATGTAACAGGATCTCTGAAGATTTGGCAAGGTACACTTGCCTGGGTTCTGAGCTCCGTCAGTTGCTCCGATAAAAGTAGAATCTCCAAGTACGCCTCCGGATGCTGAAATAAAAATCACTATTGCTCTCAAAATACTTGAAATAGCTAGAATTGATTACCCATAAGTGTAATTTGGACACAGGACAGAATTGATAATTTTTTGGTTAAAGCGGGGTCACATATGACCTACTTCGCACCGAAAAATGTGCCAAAAATAAAGTTCTCCAAATTTGTCAAATATAGTGTCTACGAGTCAAGAACGATGATACTAACCCAATAGAATGTCCAGAACTAGATTCCGATAAGCCGATCACGAAATCACCCGTCAAGTAGAACCGTGGGGCCCACGAAACGGTATTTTGTCAACGTTCTCAGAATTGAACCAAACTTGGGTCACAGGACCAGCGTAACGTCGCGAATCCAATGGCGCAAGTTTTGTTACAAAATGATAAGCACACACAAAATTATGACAAGTGTCGGAATATGTCGATACTGTATTTTTCGACGAATATTTGTTAATTTCGGTGTGCACGTACATCCAAATTAACTTTCACAAAATCCTACACGTCCGCATTGACGATACGCGCCTTTTGGTGCAATTTGTACACGACGAAGTCACCTCGTTTGGCGGGACGTATTTCATATCAAAAAAATTCGAATTTAAGAAATCAAGTTTTCTAACAAATTTTAGCAGTAAATAAATTACAGCATACATCGAATTAAAAGAAAGTGTTTAAAGGGATTAAAACTAGGTTATGTTGTCTAAATTACTGTTCAAGTAGAATTTTAACATCACATGCCGTTATGAAGATAACGGGACTCAAACAAGCGCACCTGGGACAGTTTCTGTTCTCACAACTCGGTCATTTTTTTTCTGTTTTGTGTCGTAATTTGCGATCGACACAGGACACGATAAGCTAAACTAATTACACAAAGTTCATGGGGTCATGTGGTCTTCACATAGGATTCGACGGTTTGATATTATGTTTACTGAGCAGGAAGAAACAAGGATGGGAAGAAGAGTACCTCACTCTGCTGTGCTGATCGTGACTTCGGACGGCTGTTCGCGGTGATCGTCGTCGGTCACGATGGCGGTCGGCGGTGTGCAGCGGCGGTCGACTGAACGCAGAGGTAGATGTTGGTGGTGGTGGTCTGCTCTGATCTATATATAGTGGTGTAATGGGGGGTTATATGGAGAGGAAAAGATGGGATGGCGGTCGGTTTTGGGAGAGGTAGGGGTCGGGCTGCGAGGGTTTCGGGGAGGGAAACTGTAGCAGTAGGTTTCAGGTTTTTGGTGCGGGTTCGGGTATAAGTGGGTTACCGGATTTAGGGTTTAGGGTTCGGGTCTAGGGTTTAAGATAATAATTATATATATATATATATATATATATATGTATATATATATATATATATATGTATATATATATATATATATATGTATATATATATATATATATATATGTATATATATATATATATATATATATGTATATATATATATATATATATATATGTATATATATATATATATATATATATATATATATATATATATATATATATGTATATATATATATATATATATATATGTATATATATATATATATATATAGTTTTGAATCCCAAATAAATCCAGAAAAAATCTATAATACTCTAATATTAGTTGTACACCCAAAAATATATTTTTTGTGCAATATTTGTAATTAGTTAAATACCCATAAATATCAATCCATGAATATATATTTATTATAATTCACTAAAAAATACAGAAAATTCTTTCTTAATCTCAATAATTACATAATACCAATATTAAATAAATTTAAAATTAAATATAAAAATTAGGGGATTTATAATACCAAAAGACGGGTGATGTAATTATTTTAATTTTTATTGAAACTACTTAGGAAGACTAAAATACATATACCTTAATTATTATAAATTTATTATTCTAATTATTTTGTAAACACCCTAATTTTTAGATTTTAATTTTAATTTTAATTTTTTTATTAATATTGGTATTATGTAATTATTGAGATTTAAGGGACAATTTTCAGTAATTTTAGTTAATTAAAATAATGTAAATTCAAGGATAGATAATTTTGTGTAATTAATTAATTATAAATATTGTACAGAAATTATATTTTTGGATGTACAACTATTATTAGAGTATTGTTTAATTTTGTTGGATTTTATTGAGGTCCAAAACTATATATATATATATATATATATATATATATATATATATATATATATATATATTGAGATTATTATTAATTATTAGACAAACCAACCCAAACCTAAACCCTAGATTCGAACCCAAACCAACCCGCACCTGGATCCTAAACCCATACCCATACCCAAACCCTAAAACCCTAAACCCGATAACCCACTTAAACCCAAACCCGTAAACACCCTTCTGCTTTTGTAATCGACCCCTCCAGTAACCGTCGACCCCGACTCCTCCGTTCTTCTTCCCGTAACCCCTCCCTTCTTTATAAACCATCACAACCATCACCATCAAACCACCACCGCCATCACCTCCAATCCCTGTGCCACCATGCCGTCGATCACCTGCATCCCGAGCGCAAGCGGTGGCCATCCGCCCTCGGCCCGCCACTATCTGCGCTACACCACTTGGCTACATCCGCCCCTTATCTAGCTAAAGGATTTTCTCTTTTTTTCATTCATCATTATTGTATTTATGCTTACCTTCATACTTCGATCGAGATATTCTATTGGACATAGAATGCCAATCTTTAAAATATGAGGAATCAGCTGTGACACGTTCAAGGTTCCTATCCCAAACTCACTTCGCTCGCCTTCGAGCCGAGCCTTTTTGCGCGACCCTCAAACGATCCCCGATAACCCCGATGACCTCCTTGCATCGCCGTCCTTTCCCACGATGTGCACGAAGGGCGATTCTTGCATTTTGAACCGGATCTCGTCGTGACGGACATTTTTGAGTTAGAAATCGTGTTCCGTCGCAGCGACTAGACGCATATTTTTTGGGAGATCCAACTATTGGATCGTCGATCCGATTCTTCCGTCTGAATCTCGGTATGTACCCCTTTTTCCATGTCAATTTTCACCCGTTGATTTGATCATTTGATCGACCAAAACTCGTCGTCAAGTTGGATATTTTATTTGACAATTTTTTTGCGCTGACTATACAGACTCGTTTCTCCTGCGTCAAAGCTCCGATCAACTAGCCGTATGTTCCATTGGATAGTAGGTATAACCACCTTCATGTTTCTATAAATATTTTATATTAATTTATAACTTTAAGCAACCAAAATTCGGTTCCAAAAACTCGAGAAATGTCGACTTTCCAATTTAAAAAATATATAGTTTCTCACATTTAAATTCCCTATACGGGGTGCATCCTGCTAAATGAGGTAACTTTGTTATGTAAGAATTTTACTGAAAGATGCGTATCGTCAATGCGGACGTGTAAAATTTCGCAAAACTTGTTTTGGATGTGCGTGCACACCGGAATCAAGGCGTCTCCGTCAAAAATACATATCGACATGTTTTGACACTTGTCATAATTTTTTGTGTGCTTGTCATTTCGCAACAAAATTTGTACCATCGAATTCGCAGCGTTAGGTTGGTCCTGTGACCCAAGTTTGGTTTGATTCTGAGAACGTTGACGAAACACCGTTTCGTGGGCCCTACGGTTACACTTAACGGGTGATTTCATGATCGACTCGTCGAAATCTAGTTATGGATGTTCCGTTGGGTTCGTATCATCGTTCTGGACTCGTAGACACTAAATTTGATGAATTTGGAGAACTTTATCTTTGGCACATTTTTCGGTGAGAAGTGGGCCACATGTGGACCTCGCTTTGACCAGAAACTGTTAATTCAGTCCCTGTGTCCAAATTGGACTTTTGGATAGTCAATTCTAGCTATTTAAAGTATTCTGAGAGCAATGGTGATGTTTGTTACAGAATTCAGAGGCGAACTTGAATATTCCACTTCTACAGGAGCAGTTGACGGAGTTCAGAGCCTAGGCAATTTCCATGCAGGAATTTCCTGGTTCAAGATATCAGAGCAGAGCCTGATAAACCAGGAGTGTTTTTGCATACTATTGTCATAGTAGAATAATTTGGAGAAGCAAGACAATGAATGAGAGGATCGGGGATGAGAGGCAGTACGCTTAAACGAAATAGTGAAGACTTTAAACTTTTATTGATAGTAGAAATATTATAGAGTACACTCGAAGAAAGTTAAAACTAGCACACAATAATCAATAGTAGAAAAACCACCTCCACAACTAAGAGACTATGCCTCTATTTATATTACAAATTGTCTGCAGTGACTAACTAGATGACTGGAACGTGCCGGTCACCAAGAATCCTTCTTATCTTCAGGTCACGGACAATGGCAAGTGCCTGTCACCATAATCTTTACTTTACACGCCTTTTGAGAAGAGTGGAGCATTTGCACCGAAAGTCGTCAAAGTCATCACTTTGTGGGGTCCACCATTGTTGGACATTTAACATTTGCTTTTTCAAAAGTAAAGATTATATGCCTCGTGTATTCTGGCAAATAATTCTTTTTACTGTAGATCTTCATTGTTTTCTCCATCTGATTTCTGAGAAGTGACTCTGTGATGAAGTCATTTGAAGAAGACATCAGAATCCTCTTCAATAGTGTCTTCTGTCATTTTATCAGATTTTTAATTCGAGAATTTCTTCGTTGCAAAGAATCCTTCAATATTTTCATAGGACTTTTTTCTATCATTTTTCTCTTTAATTTGTCTTCAACACGGACCTCATTCTCCTTGATAGCTTTCTGTACATTTTTTATTTTTTATTTTTCATCAATCATATTCCACCATTTTATCAGAAATTTTCTGACAAGAATAGAAAAATTATTGTTATCATATTCACATCTAATTGTCCAGTTAAAAATGTTATCACAATAACTCTATTACCTCAGTAAAATACTTTAGTAGTTTTAGACATAT
Organism: Iris macrosiphon; assembly: GCA_036927795.1. Classification (NCBI taxonomy): domain Eukaryota; kingdom Viridiplantae; phylum Streptophyta; class Magnoliopsida; order Asparagales; family Iridaceae; genus Iris; species Iris macrosiphon. Next base: position 105,483,062 of record JAYESA010000003.1, on the reverse strand, counting down.
CTAACGATAGTAAATGCCTAGCACGACTGCCAATAATTTACGTCACAAACGACCATCTCGACATAACAAGACTACGCGACTTTAATGACGTTCCACTAGGTATAAGACACATCACTTTCACAGATCCTAACTCTATAATAGTAAACTATATATATATATATATATATATATATATATATATATATATGAAGACCAAAATATAGGTTTCTTAATTACCTAGATGTCTCTGTTAACTTGAATAAATTATTTTATTCATAAACATATGTAAGTGTAATTTTTTTTCTTTTTCGGTGAAGTCTAATTGTTTTTCTATTATATAGTATAGATTTGTAGCTATATGATTGTAAAGTTAGGAAAATAGGGATCCAAGTGATATGGGCTGGGCCTGGGACGCACCAAATTTAACGGGTCGGATCTGAAGTTGAAATCCTATTTAAAACGCTGATAGCTCTAGCCAGAGCTAGGGTTTCCTTGTCGCCGCTCTTGCATAATTGTATACACCTCTCTCCCCCTCTCAGCAGCAGCTCCTCAGCAGCGCCATGGCGGAACAGGTCCAATCTTCAATCCCTTTCTTTTTTTTCGCAAATCCAACCCTTCGTTTATCCCTATTGCAAGAGATCAGTCCATACAAATTGCATTTCTAGGTCATTTTGGTTTTTTCAATTTCCTTTAAGGTCCTTTTTTTATTCGTTCATTCTATTATTACAGACGGAGAAGGCCTTTTTGAAGCAGCCAAAGGTTTTCCTCTGGTAATAAGAAACAAAGAAAGAAGTGATATTTATGTATAAATAAGGGTTTCTTTACAAATTTTAGTTTGTATGATCATATGTGTGTGTTGGTTGTTAGCTCGAAGAAGTCAGCGAAGGGGAAGAGGCCGGGGAAAGCCGGCCTCCGCTTCTGGAAGAGCGTCGGGCTAGGGTTCAAGACCCCCAGGGATGCAATTGAAGGTATAATTACATATACTTTGTTTGCATTAACACCCCTACGCCCTAACCCTAACTGGGTGAAGGGGGACATTTTGATGTTGAGATTAATTCTAATGTTCCTTAAGAACATACTACATGAAAGTTTACTTGTTAAAGTTGTTAACAAATTAACTTCCTTTTTGTAATCATACTTGAATAAGGAACACCACTTCGGACAGGAAGATTGTTAGATAGTCGTCGGTACCAAACCATGCTACACACTATCACACAAATCTGCTAGTTGCTAGTATGATTGACCTTGTCCGAGAGCATCTGCATGGTTTTGGATGAAAACCCCTAACAGTTGAAATAGTAGTTCGAGCTCAATTTATGAACTTCTATCCTGTTAGGAGTATGGATGTGATTTCCAAATTCGATTTGTTGTTTATAGACCCGACACAGAACATGAAGGCGTTCAGTGAACTAGAAAATATTTGAAGCTCATGTAAAAGAAACAATAACCTTAATAAGGCACAAACATCATATCATATTTCTGCTCCAATGCAATTGAATGATGACGTGAATGCAATTTTCTGATCATATTCTAAAATGAAGAATAAATAGGTAATTAGTTTCGACTTATTCTCACGGGTCAGAATATTTCAGAACAAGTGGACATGACCCTTAACAGAGATAAATGGATGAATATGGTCCCAACCAAATTTTTCGGGATAAAGGTTTATTGTTGGTATCATTAGTACTTTTTTGTGGCTGAACGCTGTTTGCTTATTGATGTGTGCTAGTGCACTTTAGAAAATTGTTGTTTGCATAAACTATATAACCTACTTTGTTTACTTCCAATGTTCACATGATATATACCTGCAACTTGTTGCTTACATGGTGGGGAAACTTTGTTTTTTATTTCTAAATATGGTTGTATACAATCTCATAGTATTTGAATTTATATTAGTCAATTTGCATATTGCATAATGTTTAGTTTCTTGTGTTCTTATTGTTTGCAAATTGTCTCTGGGTTTCTTTAACCTATCCTCCATTTAACATGTATACTGCTCGTAGGAACTTACATCGATAAGAAGTGCCCATTTACTAGTGATGTTTCCATTAGAGGGCGTGTTCTAGCAGGCACATGCCACAGTGCGAAGATGAACAGAACCATCATTGTCCGGAGAAACTACCTTCACTATGTTAAGAAATATCAAAGGCAAGTTGAGAATGAGAAAGTTTGGTATGTATTAATTAGAGGCATATATCTCAGAAGTTAAAAAAAGAACTCTCATCTCTTCAGGTACGAGAAGAGGCACTCAAATATTGCTGCACACTGTTCCCCTTGTTTCCGTGTGAAGGAAGGAGACCATGTTGTCATTGGCCAGTGCAGGTAGGCATACAGTTTAGTTTATTCTAGTATCTTGAAGATTTAGTGTTAAACTATGTTGCATGAATACACATACATGATTTTGACATATTTCAAATATGTATAAAATTAGTTTTACGCGTTGTTCTAAAAGGCGGCTGCCTAGGCAGCTGGTGTCCGCCCGATGTCCGAGCCTAGTCCTCCCGACGCCCGACTATGCATGTCATGGGGTTTATGAATTTTTTATGCAATTTACATTAGGTTTTTTAATTTTTTAAATATTTTTTGAACCGCCTACATCTAGTCGGCCGCCTAGGCGTGTTAGGCGCTAGGCGGCGGGTGTCCGCCCGACTAGCGCCTAGCGCTTTTCACAACCTTGGTTTTACGTATGTTTCATGAATATGGACATGGGTATGGATTCCAACACCATTTTACCGTGACCATGCAAAATAGGTATTAAATTGTGTTTTGAATCAAGGTCATAGTCCAGCCATGGCCTTGACCACATAGTTAAAACTAGAAACTAGATGGATCTCTATCTAATTAACTCTTCATAACCCAAAGGAAAGATTCCCTGCAGTGACTCACAAATAGTTTGGTACGGTCAAGTTTGGAGAATGGATGTGAGAAGAACATATTGGCTCTGGATCTTGTTGGACCACCTCACCCAGTACCTGGACCAGAGCTGTCTCAAGACATTTGGGTGCTATAGTCAAATTATATAAATGGCTCTCTGTCAATTAAATAATCAAGAAGATGATTGTTACTGAGATTGGGGCACATAGATGTAGCGAATTGTACCATTTTTTATTTTCTTTTTGCTCCATATATGTCACACACAAACACATACGTGTGTATATATATATATATATATATATATATATATATATATATATATATCATTTTCCAATGTCTCCGAAATATCAACCATTAGATGTCTTTTTGGACCGTACAAATTAGGTCAAATTTTCGCAAAAATTTGGGTAGTTAAAGAACTAATCTATACGGTACAAAAAGTGGTTCCAATGACTACTATTTCATGGACATTCTTGGATGCTTAATAGCAGGGATCCCCCTCTATATATATGTGTGTTTGTCTCCCTTGAATCATGAGGCCCTAGGCACCAAGGTTAGCAGTATCGGAATCCGTATTGGATCCTTCCTATGAGTATCAGGATCGGCGGTTTCAGATTGGAGTATTGGATTTTTTTAATAGGTAGACCAAGAGGCCCCATCTTAAGAGATGATTTGCTAGCTTCTGAAACTTCTGTTTCTTAAACATTGCGTTTTACATTAGCTTCTGCAACTTTATCTCATCATAATTTCTCTATTTTTTCTTGTATCCAGGCCTCTGTCCAAGACTGTAAGGTTCAATGTGTTGAGAGTTATTCCAGCTGGATCTACAGGTGGTGGGAAGAAGGCTTTCGCTGCAGTCTGAAGGTGCACCTATATCCTTTGGTGGAGTTTATCTTCAGCAATCCTGATTACTATTACTTTGTTTTAAACAGAGTTCGTTTGCATCATCCTGATTAAGTATTATGTCGTAAGCAAAAGACTGGAGCTTATTTTCCATTTCAGTTTGTGCTAGTTTCGGTCATGAAACCTTGTTTTGGAAGCTTAGCTTTGTTACTCTTATCAAATGTTTTACTTCAAAATGGATGATTTTGGTTATTTGCTGCGGCAACAATGTGCTGTGCCTTTATTGCCAGTGATATGATTTCTTGTTGAGATGGTTTATGCCTCTGTACTATATTATATTTTGGTGGTTGGTGACCAAAATAGCACCACAATTGTTATTGTGATGAGGTTTGCCCAAGGGGAATTATTAGCAAATGCATCTTGGAGGTGGTTATGATGAAACATTACTGTTCACGTTCATTGGGTTTTATCTTTTTGTGCTCCAATAGCAGTGAACCCGGTCAGCAAATTCCATTGTCGTTGTCTACGCTTGCCACTTCTTTTACCTTTCCAATTTGACTGTTCAGGTATGGACTGTCAAAATCTATTGTTGGCCACTGCTTCTACCTTAACAATTTGTGTTGAACAGGTCTGGACTGTTGGCTGCTGATTTTATGATTTTGGGATGGAGTAGTTTTTTTTTGCCCTAATTGGAGTTTAGCTGTGGAGGTGGTGGAACTATTTGATGGCAAAGTCATGGTGCGTATTGGATCGGGCGGTCCGAAAACCAGCCTGAACTTTCTCAGTTAATGTCGGATCCGGTCAAAGGTCCAGCTCGGCCCTCTCTCCATGCAGGTCCAAGCTAGGTCCTAGATTCTGACCCACATGTCCGACCCGGTATGGTTGACGTGCGGGTCGGACCTAGGTTAACAGTTGGAGACCGGTACGGACGTGCCCGATGGCTCACCTGGTCAGGTCAGTTCCAACCCGGGTCAAATTTTTTCTTAAGGGTAGCTAGCCGTTGGGGGTATTTTTTGAAGGGGGTATTTTTACCAAAATACTTCCGATTCAGTGGAAGTTTTTTGATTGTTTTAGAAATATTTAGTCATTTTTTTGCTGAAAATGACTAAAATACTCGTATAACAACTATATTTTGGGGACATATGGGTCATTTTGTATTCTAAAATTCCTGTAAGTAGGACCTAATTTAATAAAAATTAACCACACTAAAATTGTGTTTCTTTTACAAAATTTAGAAACAATCTAGTGTGAAGAGACTATTTACGATAATGAAAAATGATTAACCACTACAGTAACTGGAAGATTAACAACTTCAATCCGTACCGCGATCTTAACCTGCACTGCAAGTAGAGTTTGAATCAAAAATTTGGCATCATTTTAGCGTAGTTTACAATGAGGCGATACGCAAAGAAGATACTCGAATAGAATTCTTGTTGGTATTTTCTTGAAAAAAATGTATCGTTTTAATATATTTTATTATTGTTACATAAGTTAGATATATTTAAAACTAATTATAACTTATGTTTGAGTTTCAGCTTTCAGTCTCTCTACAAAATTTATTTGCTGTATTACAAATAAATTTTGAAGAGAAGCTTAGAAGCTGCATGCTTATGTAACAAAAATAATATATATTAAAAATTATTTTAAATAAATTTTTCAGTCAAGTGTTTTTGTTAGTGTGTTGTCTACATTTAAAATATTTAATTATCGATTTTTCTATTTAAATTTATATAACTAATAACTCATATACAAAAATATACAAAACATTTTATATATATATATATATATATATATATATTATGTGACAAAAAAATGTTTGTAACAAATAACTTATATTTAAAAAACATATATATAAAAAGATATTTTAATTAACAAATAAGTTATAATTTTATAAAAAATAAGTTAATTTATAAAATTCTATTTAAAGTTATTAACTTATATATATATATATATATATATATATATATATAATTACGGGCCGGCCTGACTCGTCCGTGAACTGGTCTGGATCCAGATCGGATCATAGATCCGAAATCGAATCCGATCAAACCCGATCAGCGCGGACCACATGCCGGTTCGGACCGAGCCCATTAACACCTTGATGGCATAGAACCAACATTTGTCCCCATAAAACTAAACCCAAATCCTAATTATAATATGGTTTCTTGTTGTTATCATGAGAATATTAACTTGGCCGTACAAAGACTGTCTGCGGCGACTTTTCGACCAAATTTTCTGTCTCAGATACGAACACGACCGCATTCCTGACAGCAACTGGTGCTGCAACTTCACCTCGCTGCAGTCCGCGTTCAATGCTGTGGGAGAATTTTAGCAAGAAGATGATGGTTATATATGGATCAATACCGGACACTGACGGAACATAAGCTGGACTGATCCGGACTGTAGTTCGAACTTAATTTAAAATAAATAATTTTTACTAAGTAACACGAATTGACCTTGGTTTAGTGGTTAGGACTATATGATGTGGGTGAAGTAGCCAGGACTCCGGATCGTGGCAGTCTCTCCTCAACTTGCACAACTTGACTTTGGTTTAGTGGTTAGGACTACTAAAAAATATTTTTTTACATAAATATTTTTTTTACTAGATAACATAGAATGATTGTGATAACATAATTTTTTTTTTTCTATGATATTTTTTACTCTCAACCTCCTCTACTAAAATTTTCTGGTTCCAGTCCTTATACCGGAATTTATAAGTAAGTTGTTGACGACGCTCTTAAATAGTACATTGTAATTGGTATGACATAATTGACATTTAAGTGAAAAGGTGATGATACCTGTGTGGAAGCCCAACATAACATTTCAAGTACAAGGGTTCGGTACGACAGCGATAACATGGAACCGACACATCAAAGTCCCGCAAATGGTACTTTATACAGTGCGTCGGTTGCAATCTTTGGAGCCAGTTTTATTGGTTTCATGGTTTGTGAATGAAAGATGAGAGGACTTTAGGAGTTGCATATAGCAAGAGGTTGTAATTAGTCTAAGTTGAGTCGGAACTACACACCAACTCTGCAATCCTTGTAAAGTTACTATGTTACACACTTGCACAGACGTGGGGAAGTGGTACCCGTGTCTGTATATGTCCGTACCCACATGTGTCTACAATGTATTTGTTTGAAAATGTATCTATTTCGACATGTCTGTATCTTGATGGTTTACCATTACTTGGCTCCAACAGCGCAAGCCTGGAGAGCAAGATTCACAGTATCGGTATCGAAATCGGTATTGGATGATTCCTATGAGTATCGGTATCGACAGTTTTTATGAAGAAGTAGTAGAAGAGAATAATATAAGTCTTTCATTCATCATGATATTACATATATATACATCAACATATCAACTTGACCTAAGACATATAGGCCACTCACCATATATACAATTTAATCTCAATACCCCCCCCCCCCCCCCCCCCTCCCCCCCAAGTTGGAGCATCCAAGTCACAAATGTTCAACTTGCGCAAAAAAAACTCAAATTATCGTTTACCCAAAGTTTTGGTGAAAACATCCGCCAATTGCCCATCCGTCGGCATATGGGATGGACGAATAACTCCATCAAGAAAACATCCCTCAAAAAGTGATAATCCACCTCAATGTGTTTTGTGTGCTCATGAAAAACTGGATTCTGCGCAAGATGTAAAGCAGATTGGCTATCACAAAATAAATTTTCGCACACGAATGTTGCACCCCTAAACTGCCAAGCAACCCTTTGAGCCATTTAAGCTCACACGTGACCGCTGCCATCGCACGGTATTCTGCTTCGGCCGAAGTGCGGGACACCGTCACCTGTTTCTTCGTCTTCCAAGAGATAGACGAATCACCAAGAAAAATCAACTAACCAGACAAATAGCGTCTCGTGAAGGGACAACTCGTCCAATCAGAATCACACCACCCCTGAAGCCGCAAATCACAGTCAGAGTGAAGGAGAATGCCTTGACCATGACAATCCTTTAGATATCTAACAACCCTCAAAGCCGCATCCCAATGATCACGTCGGAGCTCATGTATAAACTGCGACAAGATGTGAACAGCGTAAGCCAAATCCGGCCGAGTAAACGAAAGATAGATCAGCCGTCCCACGAGTCGCCGATATACTTCCCCATTCGACAACAGTGGACTTGTAGAGCGTGCCAGTTGATGACGTTGTTCCATGGAAAAGCTTGCGGGTTTTGCCCCCAATAATCCTATCTCAGAGATAATGTCAAGTGTATATTTCCGTTGGCACAAAATAATTTCCTCCACACTTCGAGCTATCTTAACTCCAAGAATAAACTTCAACACCCCAAGATTCTTTATATGAAAGCATGTACTCAAATAATTCTTAAAGGCAGTAAGAGCAGCAGAATTATTGCCAGAGAGAATCAAATCGTTGACATACACAAGAACATTCATCTGAACATCACCCTTATGAAGAGTAAAAAAATGTGTAGTCAGAGTACGATTGGCAAAATTCGTACTCCCGCAAAGAAGACGCCAACTTCACAAATCAACAACGAGGCGCCTGTTTAAGCCCATAAAGCGATTTTCGAAGCCGACATACCTGATCAGGGCGCGTGGTTCGAAAACCAGGTGGTAGTTTCATATACACTTCTTCGGTAAGATCTTCATGTAGGAAAGCATTGTGAACATCCATCTGATGTAGTTTTCAATTATTTGCTGCAGCTACAGCTAGAAAAGCACGAATAGTAACCATTTTGGCAACCAGAGCAAAAGTATCAGTGTAATCAATTTCTTCAACTTGATGATTACCGAAAACCACTAAACGGGCTTTAAGCCGCTCAACACTCCTATCAAAATTATACTTTATCTTATACACCCACCGGCTCCCCAGAGCACGTTTTTCAGCCGAAAGCGTCTCCATTATCCATGTATCATTATCCTCTAAAGGCCGCATCTCCTTTTGCATAGCTTCACGCCACCATGCATATTTAACCGCCTCTTTAAAGGAGGACGGTTCTGTACCTGTAATTACAGTAGCAAGAAAATTTTTGTGTCCCAGAGAAAATCGATCACAATTCAAAAATGTGCGATAGAATAAGGAGTACCTGAGGAGTGATTGGACGTGGTGGAACATTGGGAAGAAGGACTAGGACTCAACTTTCGAATTGTATTTGTAACAAAATTGCGGAGCTTCACGGACGAAATTTTGGCACGCATTCCACGCCCCAGTACACCCTCACCATCTGGCGCCCCCACCGCCTCCTCATCCTCCGCTGACTTATCCTCCATAGCGGCCTCAGCCATGCCACCCTCACCATCAGCCGCCCTCACCGCGCCATTCCCATCCGGGGATACGACCATCCCATCCCTATGAGGTAAATCATACCCCGTAGTACTGTCGATCACATGATCAAAACCCAAATCATCATCACCCATGACAAGAGGCGCAAGCTTAGGTGAAGCTGTACCACCACGATCATACTCAACAGAATAGGAAAACTCAGTCTCATAAAATTTAACATCTCGAGAGACAAAAATCACCAGTAGCAAGATCATAAATTTTTTAACCCTTTTTGCCATGGAAATATCCTACAAAAACATACTTTTGACTACGACTGACAAATTTGTCCATTTTAGCTTTTTGGTTGTGGGCAAAACATAGACAACAAAAAATACGTAATTCATCATAAGAAGGAGAAGCACCAAATAAAATTTTATAAAGGATTTTAAAACCAAGAAGACTTAAAGGGGTTCGATTGATCAAATAACCGGCCGCTAAAATACATTCTCCCCAAAAAGAAATTGGCAAATTTTTCTGAAAACATAAAGCACGTGCCACATTCAAAATATGTCTATATTTTCGCTCGACCCTCCCATTCTGCTGAGGTGTATCCACACAAGATGTCTGAAATAAAATACCATTCCGTGCAAAGTAGTCACGCAGGCAATTAAACTCACTACCATTATCACTTCACACAATTCAAACTTTGGAATTAGATTATCGCTCAATCATAGAAAAAATGACGAGAACTTCTTGTATACTTCAGTCTTATTAATCAACAAAAACACCCAAACAGCACGAAAAAAATTATCCACAATCGTCAAAAAATATCGAGCTCCACACGAAGAAGGCGTGTATCAAATTAAAAATTGCAACAGCCCGAGAGTCACTGACAGAAAAAATACCTCGAGTTTGCTTTTCCTGATGGCAAACTTCACATGCCTTATTCACTGAACTACTAGAGCTACTAACAACAGGAAGAGACTTTATTACTTTATCAAAAGGATGCCCAAGTCGCTGATGCCAAATTTTCAGATAAGTCGTCCCAGTCACTATCAAGGCCTGAGTCTTCGATGTTTGCCATTTAAATCAATCAAAAAGAGAACTGAGAGAACTAGATTTGATTAACAAACTAAGAAAGTACAAAGAAGAGTCCTAGAAGACAATCTAAGTACAAATTTGTTTTCTGGGGGGTGACGATGGAGGGTTAGGAGTGTAGCAACTCTCTTTACTCCATGGACAGTCCGATGCAGAAGCTCTTCTCTATCCCTTGAGTGTTGATTCACAGATAGCCAGCCAGCCCTTTTTCAGGGTCTGGTACCCTACTATTTATAGTCATATTTGTGGCCACATGGATTTTGGGCCGCATGGATGGCGGGGTTTGCCACATGTCCCCTCTCAATGGAAGGGTGCTACAACTATGAACGAAAATTTGAGCTCCACTGCCATGTGAATATTTGTTAGAATTTTGTTGTTTGCGGAGTATCTGGACAGTTCTCAACTGTTGTAGACGCGACTTGGTCAAATGGACACGTGGCCGCTATTTGGTTGGAGAGAACCACTCAGTTGTAACAGCAAGACTTGGTCGACGTGGAATCTGGGACACATGTGGCCAAAGATGCACGGGACGTACGGAGTCTGGAATGCACAAGGCCAGAGACGTATGGACCGCATGGAGCCTAGAACGCATAGGCAAGAGTCGCATGGGATGCATGGAGTCTGTGACGCATGAGCCAGAGACGCATGGACCACATGGAGTCTGGGACGCATAGGCCAGAGCCGCATAGAATCTTTTTATCGTGTTGTCCACGTGGCTCTGCACCATCCTTGGGACTTCTGCCTCTTAGTGTGCTCTCGTCCTTTGAGACGATCTGAAAAAAAAATTTTGTTAGGATTCTCTGTCAGGCGCCATCTTTGTTGTCAGGACATCATGTCAGGTCGACCTGCGGCCAGTTGTCAGGACGCTTATTTGGATCGCATGGGTGTCCCTTTTCTGGGTTGCATGGTGTTCATGCGGTCCAATATCTGTTGAGTTTTATTCTGGGGCGCATGGACGTTGGGCGCATGGATGCGACTTTTTCATGCTTCTACAAGACTCCATTCAAAGTTTTTAAATTGATAAGTTTAAAATACTTTGAATAAGAAGAATGGATGGGATACGTCCGGGCCGCATGGGGAACACTGTCAAGCTGCCCTTATTCATTAACTGCCAGATTTTCTTTGACCCTTAAGTTGATTTTGTTCGGATTATACACCATCCCCTGACGCGGTGCTCGAGGCAAAAGTTCCCAAGGAGATAAAAGTGGCACATGAAAATCGAGGAGTTGGGTTCATCGCTATAACTGTCCCGTTCGTCATCTCGATCTCTTTACGTATCTCTTGGAGCCTATAAGTAGGTGACTTGGGGATGAGAGAGAACTTTGTCTTCTGTTCCTCCTGCTTTGTGAAGATGCTGGATGTTGTTATCTCTCTAGCTAAGGAGTCGGTCGAGAGCAGGATTGATCCGTGTCCCCCTAATGCAGGAATTATATTCCGAGGTAAGGGGGTACCATGTCTCCCGTGTTGGGCTGCTAAGGTCACAGAGCCACCGGAACACAGATTTGCTGTGTAGGTAGGAAGTCCTCCCCAACCTAAGCCGACCCTTAGCAAAGTTCTGCTGCATAGATGAAGGCTCTCCTTGGACATGTGCAGACCTCTTCATAAAGTTATGTCGAGTGGGTGAGCACTCCATGGCATGCGTGCATAATCTGTCTGGTATGTGCGCCAAGCTTTGGCGAGGCCGCATGGATGAGAAATCATCTGTTTTATGCGTGAAGATCCTCTATATGGCTTGGCCGCATGGGTGGGGTCTCATCTTGCTCGTCCGTGCAGGCTTAACTGCACGTGGCTGCGACCTGGCAGCGGTATACGACGGTTATACATTTTTATAATCTTCGCTGGGACTGATGCATCTTCTTTATGCAAGTTTTGTCTTCAATCGTGTTGCCTATGATGGGGGCATGGAAGGATATTATAACACCCGTTGTTCGGGATAAAAACCAACCTTATGCGGCATTTCTCCAAGAACTGATCCAGGAGACGTGGCCAATTTAGAAAGAACTAATCCAGGAGAAGAGGATGAACATCCCGCATCATACGCTAAGCTGTTCGTGTCCATGCAGCGTGTCAGCTGCTTTTTTCCCTTTTATGTGGTTTGCTATTGGTCAGAAGATTGCGGGATCGATGACAGGATTTGGATTAATTGTCATTTCTGTCGTCGATCGTCCCGCATGATTGTAGAGCGTCTTCTCCTGCTCTTTCCTTGCTATCCATCAGTGTGGATTTTTTATATACTAAGGTTTGCACTGTGTAGTGGTGAGCCATAAAGCATTGAGTTTTGCTGCGGGCTCAACTTGTGTCAATAGCGACGATAGCACGGAGGGGCACTTCTAATGAATTTTTTTTGTATCAGCGAGACTTCATGGAGAACCCTTTAAAACAGATTTCCATCATATGTACTCATGACCTTCAGTACTAATGAGAACCCTTAAATGTAATAGATTTTTATCATATGTACTCATGATCTTGAATATTAATTAATGAAGTCTCTCATTTTTTAGAATTTTTGTATGTTATAGATTTTTGGGTATATAAATGTAGTACCATACCGTAGTTTTTTAAAGATATCCCACTGAAAGATTTTGGTGGACCTATTACCCTTTTGCGCACTTTGGGGTATGAGTAATAGATTCGAAACAAATCCTATCAGAGGTAATATGAACGTGATAGGTTTTGTGAATTTTAAGGACATCCCGCTAGGGGATTTTGGTGGACCTATTACCCTTTTGCGCACTTTAGGGTGCCAGTAATAGATTAGAAACAAACCCAATCAGAGGTAATATGGACGTGATAGGTTTTGTGGACCCCTACCTTTTACGCACGTTAATTCAAGTAATAGGTTTGAGACAAGCCCTGTCAGAGATAATATGGACGTTGCAGTTTTTGTGGACTTATCACCGCTAGCATTCTCTGGATCGGCTACGGGTGATAAGTTGGAAGACAATCGATATCAGAGGTAATATGGACGTGATGATCGATTGTCATGGCCGAAAAGTTTACTTAGAGGTAATATGAATATAGCAGACTCCGCTGGAGTAGTGTATTAGAACGATAGTCCAGAGGTAAGGTGGACATGAACCAACGCCCAGGGTGATACAATGTAATTTGGTAATAGAGGAGTACCGGTCTAATTTAGACGCAATACTTTTTGAGAAACTTGCCGTTGATAGGCATCAGGAGCAAGTCGCCGTTGGATTTTGCTAGCCGGTATGCGCCGTTGGAAAATACGATTTTTACAACGAACGAGCCCTCTCATTTATGTTAGAATTTGCCGGCCGTCTTGTGAGTCATAAGCATAGGTCTTCTTACTGTTAAGACGAGTACACCTACTTGAAACGTTCTCTGTTTTACCCGTTTATTGAAGGCTCCAGAGAGACGTGTCATTACCACATTCCAGAATAGGGGTATTTTGTTTTTTTATATATTATAAGTATTGTGTGTATTTAATTTAAATAATTACAGGATATATATATATATATATATATATATATATATATATATATATATATATATATATATATAGTGTTCATTAATGCATGAGTTAGTAGACTAGACCTAGATGCCCACTAGATGGAGCCCTGAACGAAATATAGGGTTATGAATTTAATTTGTATTATTTAGGATTAATTTATTAAGGTTGTAATTAATTACCGTAATTTTATTTAATTGTTGCGTCTTAACGTTGCTTCGATATTTGGAGTGCTACCCTAGCTTTTGCCTTCCAATAAATTTTACACCCTTGTCGTACCAGTCTTCTACTTTGACCTTTGTGTGACTCATAATTATGCCTTGTTGTGCTTCATTTTAGTCGCACAATATTCGTCGCAAACGTTTATTATTTAATTCTAAATAAATCCAATTTTGTATCTTTGTGCGTTCCAATCGAAATTGGAGACACAATCTCGACCCATTTTGAGCAACCCAAATTAGGGTAATATTCTATTCTGAGTCTTCTTCATTCATGACACTTGTGTCCCACTTAATTTTAGCCCCATGTACTTCCAATTTATTTTAGAACACCAATTGTATTAATTTTTAATTAATTAAACCATAAATTCAACTTTGTACAATTTTCTAATTGTTGGGCACTTTTATGTAAAAGTGCATTAAGGTGTCCACCCCATTGGACACAACACATAAAGAAACCCATTTCTCCTTCATGTGAATTTTTTCATAACTTTTGGGAGTGTGTAAGTCAACATCAACCTCCTCAAACCATAGCCCTCCAAATTTTGAACCAATGCAATCCTAGCCATCCATTTTGAACCTATTTGAATCATAGCCCTTGAAATATCTTCATGACAAGCCAAGGCCTTTTTCCAAGGGTTGACCGAGCCATCTAGGTCAATATCAACCCCCTTTGTATATATATATATATATATATATATATATATATATATATATATATATATATTACTTCTCCTTTTCTTTATTTTCTAAACCCTTTAAACCTAAGTCCACAGCCGACATTCCCATCCTTCCTATCTCCTGTGCACTTCCTCCCGAAGCCATCCCGACCGGAGCTCAAGCCCCCTTACCGGAGCAATGCCCCCACTGCCTCGCCTAAGCCGTCCTTGACTGCTGAACTGGAGTCCCGCCGGAACGAACCCTCCGCCAACCGCCTTAGCAGCCTGCACTCGACCCCGACCCCGCTGCTCATCCCGTTCTCCCCTCGATTGGACTCGACAGCCCGCCTGAAGCCGTCGGAGCATCCCCGTCACCGCCTCCCATCAACGCCGGAGTCTTCAGCCGCCTGTTATCTCCTTCCCCTCACCACCGTCTCGCCATCCTGACTCGCCTGAGACCGCTGTACATCCCGACCACCCCGTCGACAACCCGACCGGATCACGACCCAGACCCGCCTCCCTTGTCATCTTCTTCATCTCCGGTTGACTGAACACCCACCACATTGTCGTCAACCAGAGCCCCGACCATCCCGCCGCACCCCGCCGTTCACCAGAACCCGCTGCACTTCGACCCCGTCGATGACCCGCTGCACTCACGACGACCCATTATCACCTCAACCACCACCACTCTACACCACCACCACCATTATCACCTCGACCACCACCACCATCACGACTTCGTCCTCCTCCTCCAATCATAACCATTAGCATCCCCAATCATCATCATCATCACCTCCGTCATCGTCGTCATCAACATCGTCAACATCATCGTCATCATCGTCGTCATCGTCGTCAAGCCGATCTCGTGCACGAGCACGCCGATGCCAAGATGAGGAGTATTTCTCTTGTGATTTGTTTGTGTACACACACGTGAATGATGATAGGATGTTAGCATGTCGTGTTATGACAACTCTTTAGATGCTGATTTCAAGAGACCCTGCAAATAACCCAAACTCGTATGCACATACGTACGCGTATATTACTTATTTGGTATATATATATTTAGTATGCGTTTATTGTTCATTTGGTATATGTATAAATATATTTAGCATGTATATATTTAGTATGTATGTATCTTATTCATTTGGTATATATATATATATATTTAGTATGCGTATATTGTTCATTTAGTATATGTATAAATATATTTAGTATGTATATATTTAGTATGTATGTATCTTATTCATTTGGTATATGTATAAATATATTTAGTATGTATGTATCTTATTCATTGGTATATGTATATATATTTTTTGTATATGTATTCCATTAGTATATGTTAATATGTATATAATTGGTATATATATATATATATATATATATATATATATATATATATATATATATATATATATATATATATATATATATATATGAATTCAATTAGTATATCTATACATATATATATTGTATATGTATTTAATTGGTATACATATATATTGTAAGTATTTAATGTTATATGCTAGTTAAGACTATATGTATATTTATACATGTACCTTGAGACCCTAGTGTTAATTACGGATATCCCGTATTTACATTGACCTGTGACCCTGTAAATGTTAGTAGACTGCCTTATGTACACTGACGTACTGGCGAGACCCGTATTATTTTGACTGTCTATTTTGCACAACAATTACAGACGTGACACCCGTGCAACTAGACGCACACTTGACCCTAGTTGACCAGTGTCACCCTAGTGTAGCTGTTGAGTTCAGCATAATTATATTGTGTGTGCTAGTGTAAGGGCTGATGCTGTATTATGTTATATTATATATATATATGACCATTGGATCGTCCTACGAGACTTCAGGAGCAGGACATTGGTATTGCCAGCTAAGGACCCCAGGCGAGTACATTCTCTGATAGTTTTTTTATTTATGATATCCTCTATGTTCATTGTATCTAGTGTAAATATCCATATTCCTTGACACGATGGTTACACGGATTGGTATATCCAGATCTCGTCATGAGATATTATTCCTTGTATATGGTGTATCTTGTACAAGTCTTGTTTCATTGGTTATCTTGTGCATGTACATACACTGATTCTCGGGGAGACTTGCTACCTTCCTAGAGAATTCTGTGCCATAGCGTACCATGGTTGGATCTACTATACCAGTCGGGGGGTGGAGAGTATTTTAGTGTAGATATGTGATCATACCCTTCATGTACAAGTCTTGTTCTCATATTAGTGTTGGTCATACACCGTATGTATGACTAGCCAGGCCAGTATTCGTGTACAAGTTCCCAAGCCGATCATATGTTAAAGCTAGTACTCACACACTTAGTCATTAATATTCTTGTTCATTGTCATATTGTTCATTCTCGTATTTATTTTCAGTATTTTCTTTATTGTGTATCTCTTGTACATGTATATGCATCTTGTATACTTATATCTATTTACTGCTACATAGTTTATATCATTGATCTAGAACTGCTATTGGAGATGTACTTCGTTCCATCCTGACTGAAAATATTTTTCTAGACTGCGACTTAAAGGACTTGTTCCGGCATACTTGGAGACTTGGTTGTTATTGATTGCAGGTGAGACTATTATTGTTGTTTAGACTTGTCTTGTATTTTATTTGTTTTCTTCGATATCTCATCGTGCATTAATCCTGTGATTGAGTATTCCATATTATATTGTGATATCTGTGTCTCCTTATGGAGTTGGATATTCGTGTAAGATTGATTAGATAGTACCATGACCTAGACAGCGTTCTACCGTCGATGGTGCGGCGTAGGGTGGACGTACCCACATACTCGTGCCCCAAATTCTGGATGCGGGTCGTGACAAGACGCGCTTAATACAACTCTATGCGTTCTTGAGCTAAGAACCGTTTCTCATCGAGCGCTTCCAACTCCTGTAACTGTCGGCGGTAATTGTCGTCCTTGGTTAGTTGGTTGGAGAGAGCAACTTGTATTGAAGGGATTTGGATCTCGAGCGGGAGTATCACCTCACTTTCGTACACCAAAGAGAATGGGGTGTTCCCAGTGGCTGTCTGAGCTGTCGTTCTGTAGGCTCAGAGACATTCACCAAGCTTCTCGTTCCAGTCACGTTTGTTGGAAGACACAAATTTCTTGAGGAGCTTGATGATGGTTTTGTTGAACGCTTTTGCTAAACCGTTTGCTGCGGGGTTGTATGCCGTGGAGGCTATATTTTGGATTCGGTTCTTGTTACAAAATCGATAGAAGGCGTGACATGCATACTATGGACCATTGTTGTGGATGATCACACACGGCAAGCCAAAGCGATATATGACGTGATGCTTGACAAAGTTAATCATGTTTGTAAACCCCCTCGACCAGTTTAGGATTAATTTGAATTAAAAGCGAGAGACTAGGACCTATTTGAATTTAACTAGAATTAATGTGCGTCAATTACATGTCTTAATATACCTCGCCGTTGTCACGAGGTTGGAGCACCACCCCAGTAGTTATCTTCCACCCAAGGTTACGAACATCTCTTAGACATGCCAGACTACCCCTCTGACAATGGTGTAACCTTAGCTACGCAATGTACATTAATTCTCGCCTTGCGCAGTTAATTATTAATCTAGTTAATTAATTTATGGCCAATTTTACCTCAAACAGGACCTGACCCAACTCATGAACACTTTCATGAGGACCAGCCCCCACTCCAATGAACCCTGGCCGGCCCAAACCTCGAGGCCAGCCCCCATATTTCATCACCTATATAAATACATATTTCTTATACATAGAAACCCTAAAACACAAACAAAACCATCACCACCTCCAAACCCTAGCCGAGCAACCATCTTCCCTCTCCCGACCTCCTAACTCCACCACCAACGTCAGGCCGCCACCATTGTAGCCTAGGCCGCCTGTACCCCCTCGACGCCGGAATACCCCTTACACCACCGCCTCCATATTCACCATCATCACCACCCTCCTCCATCATCAACCATCTCCCTTCACCACCCTAACCAACCCGACAATACCTCAACCACCAGCCTCCCCTGCCTGACCATCCCGTCGACCACCCATACCCCCCCACACGGCCGTCACCGCCGCACGCCAAACTGTCGCACGCCAAGCCACTGCTGCCACTGCTGCCGCTGCCGCACCTGCTGCAGTTGCCGCCACCGCCGCTGCTACCTTGCTGAACGCCGACCGGAGCCGCCCTCTCGCCGGAGTACGCACCCTCGACGAGAACAGGCCCTACCCAAGCAGCCACGTCGAGGTAACCACCTAAATTCTTCGCTTCTTCATGATACTATCGTATAGTCGCGTATCGTCGTGTAGTCGTGTCGAGAATTGTGGTCTTGGACACAAACCTAATTAAACCCTAATTATATACATGCTGGTATGATGATTAACAAGATTTAGAATTCGTTTAATAACTAGCAAACATCTAAATCATGAGACCTGACATCAAGGACTAGTGTTTCACCCGAACACCTGGACATAAACCATTATGATGAACATAGAAACCAAGGACATGTGTTCGCACAGAACAAAAATCGTTGTCAACCCGTAACTCGATAAATTATTGTCTCAAGGCACATGATAACCGAGTACAGAACACGTGTACACCTTAGCTACGTGTACACGTGACGCTGTATTCGGGCAGCCGTGAACTTGCGACAGTATTCAAGTATAGCGTTGTAGTCGTGTGTATTTAATGTTTAGTGTCTGATGTTAGTATTTGTTATATTATATTGGTGTGTTTAGGATCATTGGATCAGCTAGGAGACACCGCAGGAGCAGGCTATTGGCTTTCACAGCTTCAGGACCCAGGCAAGATACCTTACCATATTTACTGTCTAATTTAAATCATGCATATGTTGTATTGTATTCTTGTTGCTTTTACTTTATACAATTGTGCGCGTCCGAGATTGTCTCGGGTGCAGTCGACGGATGCGTCGATGATTAGAGTACTTGACCTAGTCATTAGTAGACTAACCCCATTGGAGGATACTCTGTTATCTTCTGAGACCTGACACCTTACACGTTCACCGAGACATATTCATATTGGGATGCGGGTTAGCGTACTCGACTAGCTATCGGTGCGTGTAACCTACATCACGGTTAGTACGTAATTCAGGTTATATTTTAGTGTTAGAGACAGGCATATAGACACGTGGTATGCACGTCGAGTATTCGACTTGCGTATCTACATTGGGCGGGGAGGACATTAGTAGGCGTATGAGATACACCCATTGGAGAACATAGTATCCAGAGGAGCCACGGATCCAATGACTCCCTCTACACTACTGCCACGTTCTTCGGAGCAATATGGACGATATACTATACTGCTGCCACGTTCGTCGGAGTGATATGGACGATATACTGCACTGCTGCCACGCTCTTCGGGGTGTTGGACGTTATGCCTACGCCTACCCATACGTACCAAAGTTGTCCTCATATTGCATTCACTTAGATGGTTAGCACACCCTTTATTGTATTTATTCTATTCAGTATTTATATATGGCATGCTTCTATGTATCTTGTTACGTCCCTCTGAGGACCTGGTACCTTTCCAGATTTGGACGAGGCATATTACCCCACAGTGTACCACCCAGGATAGGAGACGAGGTTCGCTACCGCAGAGGAGCTAGAGGTACTACCGTCAGAGTTTTCATGATCACTTGATAGTTCTTCTGCCTAGGATTGGGAGCATCATTTTCTAGTCAGCCGATGCCCTAGTCAACACTATTTTATCTATCATTTCAGTATTTTATTTCGTCATAGTAGTGGTTTTGTTCCCACCAGACATTATTGGTTGTACTATGATATTTTGAGACTGGCGTTTATCTTCCAGTATTTATTCTAGTACTTTCTTACTGTTTATATTATAGATGAGATTAGTTTACCTGTTGTTGACTGATATTAGACATGTAGCATTTTAGGACATCGTAACACTCTTCGCTATGATCCATTACATTGGGATATCCTCGGAGACATGACAGCTGGCTATTGCCACGTGGCCTGGTCCCGTGTATTTTGGGACTGGAGCGTGACATGGTTTTAGTGGTGGCCCATGCAGGTCGACTTATTCGCTTGTGGTATGGTAACATACCCAGCGAGCCTGCAATAGGATAGAAATTTCTAGGTCTCATCCGCTTTGATTTCGTCTTTGAATTTCCTTCGTATTACTTCTAAATATTTGCATCCTGTTTGTTTGATTCCGTACTCTTTTAATGAAGTCCTATCTCTTGCAGCAAGATGAACTTGCGCAGTGGACGATGAGCACCTAGTGCCTCAGTGCCGGACAACACCACCCGAAGAGAGGAGGAACCCCAAGGACAACCCCCGCTACAGACCCCGCTGATACATTGACACGAGACTTCTCAGGGCGATCCTACCCAGCAGTCCGAGGGACAGACTTCACAAACGATCCCTACACAGCATTTTAAGGGCCAGACTTTAGGAGCTACACCGATGCCGCAGACCGAAAGGCCGACATCTGAGGAGACACCTACCGCACAGCCAGAGGTTCCCTTACCACCACCTCCACCTTATCCACCTCAGATGCCACAATCAGATGGATAGCCACAGATGCTTCAGTTCTTCTAGACCATGATGCAAGCACAGTGGCATCAGACCGAGATGTTGAGACAGAGTTTGATGGCAGTACTAGAGAGGACACATGTTGCAGCACCAGTACCAGCACCTGCACCAGCCAAGACAGGTGGCACTGTAAGATGGTTCCGACAGATGGGACCAGATACTTTCTCGGGCAACGAGACCGTAGAGCAGATCTCTAATTGGGTCGCCAATACGGAGATACTACAAGAGGCTTCACAACTGCACCCAGACCTTTGGATGACCGCCGTGAGGGCCCAACTAAAAGGCAACGCCCATCACTGGTGGGATTCTATTGAGCGTAGTGTAGGCAAGAACCAGACTTGAGAACAGTTCTTAGAGTACTTCAATGCGAAGTATTTCCCAGCTACAGTCAGAAATGCCCTGTACTCCTAGTTCCTACATCTAGAACAGGGAAAAATGACTGTTGACGCCTACGACGCGGAGTTCAGCCGCCTTAGCAGATTTGGTGCCGTCCTAATACCCAATGATCAAGAGAAGGCCCAGAGATTCCATCACGGCCTCACCTTCGAGCTACATAGGCATACCACCGCACAGGCGAGAATTTCGTATGAAGAGGTTCTTTCAGAGACGAGAGTCCAGGAGGCCATCGACAGAGGAGCAAGACATTCCAGCACAACCGTACCAGCCAGAGCCCAGCCGGGAGTAGGAGGACCGATCCGTCGTCCCGGAGCGCAGACATAGCAGAGGGAAACGCCATACCAACAAAGGGAGCTTCCGACTTGCTACCACTGTGGGAAGAGAGGACATTACGAGAAGGACTGCAGAAAGAGACTGAGGACATGTCTGATTTGTGGGTCAGACCAGCACCAGGTCCGAGACTGCCCACAGCGCAGAGAGGCAGCACCGCCGGCCAGACAGAGGCCAACAACACCAGTTCCGAGGATACCACCACCGTCAGGAGGCTAGCATCCACCAGCACCCGGAGGATTCCAGAGAAGACCACCCTTGGCCCCACAGGAGGCACAGTTTGACCGAGCTCGACAGTAGACCGGAGGGCAGAGGCACGGACTGGCCTTTTCACTAGCAGCCACAAAGGAGGAAACCGAAGGGGAAGCTATCACAGGTACCATTTTAGTTGCATCATTACCTGCGACTGCATTGTTTGATTCCGGAGCTACCTTGTCATTCATATCTAGTAGATTTGTAGCAATGCATAGAGTAGCTACTTCCCCCTTACCTAAGAGTTGGAAGATTCTTACCGGAGGAGGTATCGTGCCGGTTACCAGCACTATTAGAACATGTTTGGTAGTCGTATGTGGTAGAGAGATGAGAGCACGATTCTTGGTACTACCCATGCCGTACCTTGATGTTGTGCTAGGCATGGACTGGTTAAGCCAGTATAATGCCGTACTGAACTGTCAGAGGGGTAGCGTCACCTTTAGACCGCCAGATCAACCGGAGTTCGAGTACATGCGAGGGACCGTCGAACAAGGAGTAGGACAAATAGCCGGAACTTACATGGCTATGGAGATGGTACCCCCACCAATAGTTGCAGAATTTGAGGATGTTTTCCTGAAGAATTGCCAGGTTTATCGCCCGATAGAGACGTGGAGTTCACCATCGAGCTAGTCCCCAGAGCAGCACCAATATCTTCTAATATATACCTATTGGCGAAGAAGGAACTAGATGAGCTGAAGCTAAATTAGAGGAGTTGCAGAGCAAGGGGTTTATCCGTCCTAGTGTATCACCCTGGGGAGCACCGGTGTTGTTTGTACCTAAGAAGGATGGAACAGTACGTATGTACATTGATTACAGAGCCCTAAATGCTTTGACCATCAAGAACAAGTACCCCCTGTCGAAAATTGATGATTTGTTCGACCAGCTAACAGGAGCAGTGGTATTCACAAAGATTGACTTGAGATCGGGTTATCATCAAGTGAAGGTGCGAAGAGAAGACATACAAAAGACAACATTCATGACTCGTTATGGTCACTACGAGTTCTTAGTGATGCCTTTTGGACTAACAAATGCACCTGCTGTATTTATGAACTTGATGAACAGAGTATTCCATCAATACTTAGACCAGTTCGTGGTAGTCTTCATCGACGACATCTTGGTGTATTCGAAGAGCCACGAGGAGCACGAAGAGCATCTAAGACTAGTGTTAGAGACGCTGAGGAGGGAGAGGCTTTATGCCAAACTGAGCAAGTGCGAGTTTCTCCTAGATTGTGTCGCTTTTCTTGGACACGTCATCTCAGGAGATGGAATTTCAGTAGATCCGACGAAGATTTCATCAGTAGAGACATGGCCAACCCCTACCAATGTCTCAGAAGTGAGAAGTTTCCTAGGACTTGTCGGATATTACCGGAGGTTCGTGGAGAACTTCGCGAAGATTGCAGAGCCGATGACCCGCCTGACCCGCCTGACCCGTAAGGAGCAGGAGTTTACTTGGACAAAGGAGTGTCAGACATCGTTCGATGAGCTGAAGAAGCGTTTGACTATGGCACCTATCTTGACCATACCGTCAGGACCCGGAGGATTCGTGATCTATAGCGATGCATCCGGGAAAGGATTAGGATGTGTCTTGATGCATCATGGGAAGGTTGTAGCCTATGCTTCTAGACAGTTGAGAACCCATGAGAAGAACTATCCCACTCACGACTTGGAGCTTGCAGCAGTGATATTTGCTTTGAAGCTTTGGAGACACTACCTATATGGAGAAAGAGTAGAGATATTCATCGATCATAAAAGCCTAAAGTACGTCTACACTCAAAAGGACCTGAACCAGAGGCAGTGACGTTGGCTCGAGGTGATGACAGACTTCGAAATTGAGCTATAGTACCATCTGGGAAAGGCCAACGTGGTAGCTGACGCGTTGAGCAGAAGGCCTATGACATTCTTCCTGACTACCCAACAACATCTGTTGAGAGATCTAGAGCAGATGGGTATAGAGGTTGTTATGCCCGGAGTAGATGGACAATTGTCGAGTTTTTAGTTACAACCGACATTAGTGGAGAGGATCAAGGCTGCGTTGCCAACAGATGCCAGATTTCAGAGGCTTCGACAGAGGATAGAGGCTGGAATACAGACGGGATTGCGTATATATGAAGACGAAACTTTGAGATGTGGAGATCGTCTCTATGTTCCAAATGGAGAGCTTCGTCAGGAGTTGATGGCAGAAGCACACAGTTCAACCTACTCTATTTACCCAGGAGGCACGAAGATGTACAGAGACTTGAGACAGTACTACTGGTGGCATGGAATAAAGAGAGAGATAGCACGCTTTGTGGCCAAGTACCTAGTGTGTCAGCAAGTCAAGGTGGAGCATCAAAGATCTGCAGGATTACTTCAACTGCTTTCGATACCGGAATAAAATGGGAGCATATCACTATGGACTTTGTTACGGCTTTCCGAGGAATCCTAGTGGTCGAAATGCAGTATAGGTAATTGTAGATAGACTCACCAAGTCCGCACACTTTTTACCCTTCAGAGTGGGACAGTCGACGGATTTCTTAGCAGACATATACATGGGGGAGATTGTGCGTCTGTATGGAGTGCCAGTTAGAATCATGTCTGACAGGGATACGAGGTTTACATCTTACTTTTGGCGGAGTATGCAAGAGAGTCTCGGTACTCGCCTGAAGTTTAGCACAGCGTATCATCCACAAATAGATGGCCAGTCGGAGCGCACCATTCAGACATTGGAAGACATGTTAAGAGCGTGCATGCTTGACTTCGAAGGATCATGGGAGGACCATTTGCATTTGGTCGAGTTTTCCTACAATAACAGCTATCAAGCGAGCATCCAGATGGCTCCCTATAAAGTATTGTATGGAAGGAAGTGTCGTTCACCAGTATGTTGGAGCAATATAGGCGAGTGACAGATTCTCGGACCAGAGTTGGTTGTTCGTACAGTAGAGAATGTGAAGAAGATCCATGGGCACCTACGAGGAGCACAAGACAGACAGAAGCATTGGGCGAATGCGCATCGATGACCCTTAGAGTTCCAGGTTGGAGATCACGTATTTCTAAAGATCTCGCCTACTCGAGGGACTATTAGTCAGTGGCAGAGGAAAGCTGAGTCCGAGGTACATCGGACCATTTGACGTATTAGAACGCGTCGAAGAGGTTTCTTCTAGGTTAGCCTTGCCGCAGACTTTGGAAGGAGTCCATGACGTCTTCCATGTATCTCAGCTGAGGAAGTACATACCGGATCCGAGTTATGTACTTGACCATTCAGAGATCACAGTTGGCCCGAGTTTATCCTACCAAAAAAAGCCTGTTGAGATCCTGGACAGGAGCGAGAAGGTACTGTGAGGTCAGACCATCCCCTTAGTTCGTGTCGCATTGAGGCATCATGCACCAGGCGAGTCGACCTGGGAACGCGAGGAGGATATTCGACAACGCTACCCTCATCTCTTCGAAGGACTAGGTACGTATTGGCAAATTAAATTCAGTCAGTAATTCTTACCATGCGTATGTTTTAATTTCGAGGACGAAATGCTCTAAGGAGGGTAGATTGTAAACCCCCTCGACCAGTTTAGGATTAATTTGAATTAAAAGCGAGAGACTAGGACCTATTTAAATTTAACTAGAATTAATGTGCGGCAATTACATGTCTTAATATACCTCGCCGTTGTCACGAGGTTGGAGCACCACCCTAGTAGTTATCTTCCACCCAAGGTCACGAACATCTCGTAGACATGCCAGACTATCCCTCTGACAATGGTGTAACCTTAGCTACGCAATGTACATTAATTCTCGCCTTGCGCAGTTAATTATTAATCTAGTTAATTAATTTATGGCCAATTTCACCTCAAACAGGACCTGACCCAACTCATGAACACTTTCATGAGGACCAGCCCCCACTCCAATGAACCCTGGCCGGCCCAAACCTCGAGGCTAGCCCCCACATTTCATCTCCTATATAAATACATATTTCTTATACATAGAAACCCTAAAACACAAACAAAACCATCACCACCTCCAAACCCTAGCCGAGCAACCATATTCCCTCTCCCGACCTCCTAACTCCACCACCAACGTCAGGCCGCCACCACCGCAGCCTAGGCCGCCTGTACCCCCTCGACGCCGGAATACCCCTTACACCACCGCCTCCATCTTCACCATCATCACCACCCTCCTCCATCATCAACCATCTCCCTTCACCACCCTAACCAACCCGACACCACCTCAACCACCGGCCTCCCCTGCCTGACCACCCCGTCGACCACCTATAACCCCCCCCACACGGCCGTCACCGCCGCACGCCAAACCTCCTCACGCCAAGCCCTGCTGCCACTGCTGCCGCTGCTGCACCTGCTGCAGTTGCCGCCACCGCCGCTGCTACCTTGCTCACCGCCGACCGGAGCCGCCCTCTCGCCAGAGTATGCACCCTCGACGATCACATGCCCTACCCAAGCAGCCACGTCAAGGTAACCACCTAAATTCTCCGCTTCTTCATGATACTATCGTATAGTCGCGTATCGTCGTGTAGTCATGTCGAAAATTGTGGTCTTGGACACATACCTAATTAAATCCTAATTATATACATGCTGGTATGATGATTAACAAGTTTTAGAATTCGTTTAATAACTAGCAAACACCTAAATCATGAGACCTGACATCAAGGACTAGTGTTTCACCCGAACACCTGGATATAAACCAAGTATGATGAACATAGAAACCAAGGACATGTGTTCGCACAGAACAAAAATCGTTGTCAACTCGTAACTCGATAAATTATTGTCTCAAGGCACATGATAACCGAGTACAGAACACGTGTACACCTTAGCTACGTGCACACATGACGCTGTATTCGGGCAGCCGTGAACTTGCGACAGTATTCAAGTATAGCATTGTAGTCGTATGTATTTAATATTTAGTATCTGATGTTAGTATTTGTTATATTATATTGGTGTGTTTAGGATCATTGGATCAGCCAGGAGACACCGCAGGAGCAGGCTATTGGCTTTCACAGCTTCAGGACCCAGGCAAGATACCTTGCCATATTTACTGTCTAATTTAAATCATGCATATGTTGTATTGTATTCTTGTTACTTTTACTTTATACAACTGTGCGCGTCCGAGATTGTCTCGGGTGCAGTCGACGGATGCGTCGATGATTAGAGTACTTGACCTAGTCATTTGCAGACTAACCCCATTGGAGGATACTCTGTTATCTTCTGAGACCTGAAACCTTACACGTTCACTGAGACATATTCATATTGGGATACGGGTTAGCGTACTCGACTAGCTATCGGTGCGTGTAACCTACATCACGGTTAGTACGTAATTCAGGTTATATTTTAGTATTAGAGACTGGCATATAGACACGTGGTATGCACGTCGAGTATTCGACTTGCGTATCTACATTGGGCGGGGAGGACATTAGTAGGCATATGGGATACACCCATTGGAGTCTGTAGTATCCAGAGGAGCCACGGATCCAATGACTCCCTCTACACTGCTGCTACGTTCTTCAGAGCGATATGGACGATATACTATACTGCTGCCACGTTCTTTGGAGCGATATGGACGATATACTGCACTGCTGTCATGCTCTTCGGGGTGTTGGACGTTATGCCTACGCCTACCCATATGTACCAAAGTTGTCCTCACATTGCATTCACTTAGATGGTTAGCACACCATTTATTGTATTTATTTTATTCAGTATTTATAGCTTCTATGTATCTTGTTACGTCTCTTTGAGGACCTGGTACCTTTCCAGATTTGGACGAGGCATATTACCCCACAGTGTACGGCCCAGGACAGGAGACGAGGTTCGCTACCGCAGAGGAGCTAGAGGTACTACCGTCAGAGTTTCCATTATCACTTAATAGTTCTTCTACCTAGGATTGGGAACATCATTATCTAGTCAACCGATGCCCTAGTCAGCACTATTTTATCTATCATTACAGTATTTTATTTCGTCATAGTAGTGGGTTTGTTCCCACCAGACATTATTGGTTGTACTATGATAATTTGAGACTGGCGTTTATCTTCCAGTATTTATTCTAGTACTTTCTTACTGTTTATATTGTGGATGAGATTAGTTTACCTGTTGTTGACTGATATTGGACATGTAGCATTTTAGGACAGCGTAGCACTCTTCGCTAGGATCCATTACATTGGGATATCCTGGGAGACGTGACAGCTGGCTATTGCCACGTAGCCTGGTCCCGTGTATTTTGGGACTGGGGCGTGACAATGTTTGTTATTTTAACTTCAGCGAGCGGAACGACTTTCGCCTATTTGGAGAAGTAGTCAGTGATCGCCAGGATGAACCGATATCCTTTTGATGAAGGAGGACTGATTGGCCCGATGATGTCCATTTTCTATGCCTCAAACGACCAAGATGCTATCGTTGGGTGTAAGAACTCAGATGGCTGGTGGATGAAGTCCGCGTGTATTTGGCAAGCTTGGAACTTCCTTGCGTAATCGACAGCATCTGCTACCATCGTCGGCAGATAGTAGCCCATTCTCCGAAGACGGTCCTGTAGCTTTGGACCGGGTTGATGCGTCCCGCAGATGCCGTCATGAGCTTCACGGAGGGCTTATTTTATCTCTGCATTTGCAAGCATCGGAACAGAAGGCCATCGTAGGACCGACGGTACAACAATTTGGTCTCTATGTCTTAATAGAGATGGAGGGAGCGTCTTCTGATTGAAGTAGCTTCCTTTGGGTTTTTAGGAAGAATTTCATAGACTGTGTAGTCGATGAATGGAAGCCTCCAATCTTGAGTATCGGTATCGACCTCCGCTGCATAGCTGAGACATAAGCATAGGTTACTTTTGGAACAGACCAGCTCTTGACCGATTACCATGATTAGCTGATGGGTGTTGTCTGGGACTGCCAAGGAAGCATCGAGGCCGGCTAAAGTGTCCGCCTCAATGTTTTACAACCGAGGGACATGCTTAATAAAGAACATCTCAAAGGTTGCGATGATGCTAAGTGTAGCTTGATTGTAGGGGATCAAGTCTTCGTTTCAGACTTCATATACTCCCCAGACTTGATTGACGATAAGCTGAAAATCATAGTAGGCTTCCAAGTACTCCACTCTGACTTGTTTGATGAGCTGGAGTCCGATGATTAGGGCGTTATACTCTGCCACATTTTTGGAGCATGGTTATGTGAGAGAATATGCGCGATTGATAACGAGGCCGTATGGGAAGATCAATATTATCCCGACCCCAGCGATGATGTTGCCTTTGGGCCCTGCTCTTCAAGCACTGTCAAAGAACATTCGCCAAATTATTTTGTATGACATGACGTTGGCGTCTGCCACTTCGTCTGTAATCTCTTCATAGAGCTTTGAGGTTTCTGACCCCGGGTGGGCTGCCAGAAAGTCGACCAATGCCTGACCCTTGACGGCCTTCTGTGGGACGAATACCATATCATATGGAGATAATAGTATTGCCCAGGTAGCCAAGCGGGAGCTAAGTGCCCAGGTTTGGTCACGAGGACCCTGAGGGGGTTGAATCGCAAGATTACGTGAATGGTCTGTCCAATCACGTAGTATTAATTTTTCTATATGGTGAATACCAGCGCAAGGCACTCTTTCTCGATGGCGGTATATATATGCTCTGGGCCGACCATCATCCGACTGAGGTAGTATATGGCCTACTTGTGACCTGAATTACTATTCTGGGCTAACAGGGCCCCGAAAGGGTGATCCATTGTGCATACATAGAGCAGGAGTGGCTTTCCCATGACCGAGGCCACCAATACTGGAGGGTTTGATAGGTATTCTTTGATGTTGTCGAACGCTCGTTGGCACTCTTTATTCCAAACAAAGGAGACACATTTCTTTATGAGCTATGTGAATGGTCGGTAAAGTCTATAGAGGTTTGATATGAACCTCCTGATATATGTCAACCTCCCTTGGAGGCCACAGAGTTCCTGTAGAGAGCTGCGTGCATCTCCAGGATGGCCTTGGTCTTGTCGGGGTCTATGTGAATACCCCAAAAATTAATGACGAAACCTAGGAATTTGTCGTTGGAGACTCCCAGGAAGGACTTGGTAGGATTCATCTTGAGGCGGTGTGCGTGCATTAAGTCAAACACAGTCCTCAGATCTTGAAGGTGATCGTCCTTGGAGCGACTCTTGACGGCGATGTCGTCAACGTAGCATTCCACCGTCTTGCGCAGATGTTCACATAAAATTATGCTCATAGCTCGCTGATATATAGCACCTTCATTCTTCAGGCCGAAAGACATGACCGTATAATAATATATGCCTATCGGGGTTCGGAATGACGTATGTTTTTCATCGTCGGGAAATATCTTGATTTGGTTGTAGCCTGAGAAGCCATCCATGAAGGACATATGCTCAAACCCACAAGTGA
Organism: Iris macrosiphon; assembly: GCA_036927795.1. Taxonomy (NCBI): domain Eukaryota; kingdom Viridiplantae; phylum Streptophyta; class Magnoliopsida; order Asparagales; family Iridaceae; genus Iris; species Iris macrosiphon. The sequence goes on along the minus strand of JAYESA010000003.1, from coordinate 105,452,761 downwards.
TGCCGATCATTACGTCGGTGATTGGAAGAGGGAATTTGTCTTTGGGACATGCCACATTTAGATCATAAAAGTCAATGCAGACACGGATCTTCCTATTCTTCTTAATAATATGCACGATGTTGGCTACCTAGTCAGGGTATTGTTCCTCACGGATGAAGCCACTAGCTATCAGCTTGTTGACTTCAGCTTCGATGGAATCCATTATGTCTGGCCGGAACCGTCGTTGTTGTTGCTTGACTGGTTTGGCGTCTGGCCGAATATTGAGTTTGTGGACCGTGATTTGTCACGTCCCAATTTCGAAGAATCGTTAACCATCCCCCGGACGTGATGCCGTGCGAGCGTAAGGTGCACTCGCACAAGGCCTAGCATAATGATATATATTTAGAAATACATCAACAGAGTTCAGAAGCTAAATATTTATAATTGATACGAAGAAAAGTTCTCTTTATTGATAATGTACATCTTTGTTACAGACTCTTAACTCAAAAGTAAGGGGTGATGCGAGGGCTTACAAGATGGACGCAAAATGGGATAGCCGTTCCATACATTTCATCTTTACTAGAACTTCAAAATATAATAGACACCTTCGGACGAAGCTATCGCCTTTCCTCGGAGCTGCATAAGAGGTGTGCACGAGCTCCGAATATTTTATACAAGTTCCAAAAGGCACGAACGGAGTATGCCGAGTGCTGGACTGGTTGGGGGGGAGCTTCAGCTCCTCGCCGCGTCGCCTTGGCTCGGGGAATCTGCTGCAACGAGGGTTAGTACTTTGAAAAGTACGGGAAAGGGCGAGCTACCCTAACTAACCAAATCGACCCAATACTCAGGTGAGGCAAATAAATTATTAATGTGGACCTTCTATCTTGCCTTAGTTCGAGTTACAACATGCAATGTATATATAATTGACTGAATAACTGTGCCACCGTTCGGTGACTTTTTACCTGCGATGTTGCACCCACCTGCACAAGACTTACCATGTTCTTTCCTGTCAAGAAGACATCATTAGCTTGAATAAATAATGCGATAATATATTGGGTCATGGTACACATTGCCACTGTGGACAATAGCTACAGTAAGACGGTGATTCTTGTAGCGCAGGTAGCAAGCCCCGCTACAAGACCTCATGTTACCCGTGCTAGTCTTGCTAGTATAGCTATTCGAGTTTCGCCCAAAATGAATCGGCCCCAGGGCCCCAGAGACCATTCGCAAGAACAAACCTTGTGCACAAGTTGTCCGACCAAACGACGTCTCAATACTAAGTTAATAAGTAAAGAATTTTAAGCCATCAAAATGAACATAACTACTTTACACAGTACGATTGACATAGTCTACCTGCTCAAATGATCACATTCCAAATATTTTGCATTACTCATTTGCAAAGTTATAAATAATAAGTTCTAGCTATAACTGAAGCATAAATAGATAGATGCATAACGGACAAGTACGCATACAATGTGATCGTACAAAAATTGGTATAAAATGCATAGTGTTCCAAGTTACTTCTTGTTATCTTGACTCATTTATTAATATTCTTATGGTATCGTTGATCGGAATGCACAAACGAGTCATATTGTTAAGAATAAAGACTTGGAAGAAGGGAGCTAATCGAAAGTAAGGCCACTCATAAGAATGAGAATCAGGGAAGAGAAATGAGATCTTCAAGACTCCGCTCGCGCGTCGCCTACACGATCACCTGCATGCACCAACATATTATCAATATCTCCTGCCTCAGACTCCCAGATTTTGATACAAAATATGAAGTTCAAGGAACGAAGACAATAAAATTCATCGAAATCGTTCAAGAAAATGTAAGTCACAAAACCAACAAGAAAGCAACCAAGCGGCATCAAAAATGGGCAAGAAAACAAAATACAACGGAAAGGCCTCTCGCGACTCCGCCGTCGAGTCCTTCCTCGAGGCATGATCCGCTGGATGTGGGACTTAATTTTGAAGAAACCAATCCATAACAAGGAAATGATCTTGAGTCAATCTGTCCCGATCGAACGATACCAAGTATTTCTTAACCGCGCTCCCCGAATAGGGGGAACGAGGTACTACATCTTAACTAACTAATAAAAAGTTTTATCCTCGAAACTTAGGAATGGAACATACCCCTAATAAAATAATATAGGAAATTTCTTTTTTTATATCTGATTCGAGTTTCTAGGTCGATTCCTCGACCGCGTGGTTCCGCCAGAGTACGCGCACGAGCAAAACGGAACGATTCCATAGCTGCTTATCCTTTTGATCGATGATTTGCACAGGTTCTACCTTATAGGACAAGTCTACTTGCAAACCCAACTGACCAAAATCTACCACGTGACTCGGATCATGCATATACTTCCATACTTATGATAAGTGAAAGATATCATGCACATCTGATAGGCTCGGTGGTAGCGCAATTTGATATGCAACTGGGGTGACTCTCCTGAGAATTTCAAATAGACCAATAAATTGAGGACATAGCTTCCCTTTTACTCTAAATCTCGTAACTCCACGCATCGGCATAACCTTGAGAAACACATAATCACCAGCTATAAATTCAAGGGGTCGTCTATAAATATCTGCATAACTCTTTTGTCTGCTTTGTGCCACCTTTAATGGCTATCGGATCAGCCGAACCTTCTGAACGGTCTGCTCTACTAGATTCGGGCCAAGGATCTGTCACTCGCCAATTTAACCCAATAGATAGGTGATCTGCACTTTCTCCCATACAAAGCCTCGTTCGGGGCCATATGAGCTGGACTGGTAACTATTATTGTAAACAAATTCTGCCAACGGTAGATAGACGTCCCAACTTGACTTCGAGTCGATCGAATAGAGACGTATCATATCTTCAAGGACCTGGTTCATCCACTCTGTTTGGCCGTCTGTCTAAGGATGTTATGCTGAATTGAACTTCAACTTGGTCCCCATAGCTGACTGAAGGCTTTCCCAGAAACAAGATAAGAACCGTCCGTCCCGATCCGAAACAATAAACACTGGCACGCCGTATAGTCGAACTATCTCATCAAGGTATATCTGAGCCAGGTGATTGATGCTCGAAGTAACTTTGATGGCAATGAAGTGCGCTGACTTGGTTAATCGGTCGACGATGACCCAGATGACGTCATTTTCCCGTTGCGTCTTTGGCCATCCAATAATAAAGACTATCGTGATATGGTTCCATTTTTACTCCGGGATAGCAAGGTTCTGCATCTCCCTGCCCTGCCTCTGATGCTCAGCCTTTAGTCTCTGACAAGACAAGCATTGTGTCATGAAGAGCGCCATATCTTTCTTTATGCCGTGCTACCGGAAGATTGAGCGGAGGACTTGATACATCTTCGTACTTCCTGGATGTGATACATAGGCCTCATAATGAGCTTCCATGAGGATCTTATTTCTGAGTTCTGCATCGTTGGGCACGCACAGTCTTCCTCTTACCTGCAACATTCTGCTTTCATCCGCTGTAAAGTCAGTCGCTTTTCCTACTGAAATTTGCTCGCGCGTCTTCAACAAGAATGGGTCTTTCACCTGAGCAGACTTAACCTTTTCTATTAAGTTTGGTTCAAGGAGTAACTGAGCTAGCGATTCCTCAATCGGTCCGCCTTAATATCGAATTCGCGATGCCCATACTCTCCAATTCCTTCTTTAAATTGTAGTTAACGGATAGAGATCCCGTAAATACTCGACTTAGTGCGTCCACTACAATATTCCCTTTGCTTGGGGTATAGTTGATCGACATGTCATAGTCTTTGATCAGTTCTATCCAACGCCTTTGCCGTAGGTTTAGGTCCGACTGGGTGAAAAGATACGTGAGGCTCTGGTGATCAGTAAAAATTTGGCAGGCCACACCATAAAGGTAGTGTCACCATAATTTTAGTGCGAACACAATCGGCGCTAGTTCTAGATCATGTGTCGGATAGTATCGCTCATGCGGCTTCAATTGTCTTAAAGCAAAAACTATCACCTTATTTTGTTGCATGAGCACATCTCCCAAGCCTTGGCCTGAGGCATCACTAAAGATTTGGAATCCCATATTCTCGTTTGGCATTGCAAGTACAGGAGCAAAGACGAGACGCTGCTTTAATTTCAGAAAAAAGCTTCACATTTGGCAGACCACTCGAATGCGACTTTTTTCCGAGTGAGGCGAGTCAAGGGCAAAGCAATTTTTGAAAAGTCTTTTACAAACCGTCTGTAGTAGCCTGCTAACCCGAGAAAGCTTCAAATTTCACTGATTGATGCATGTTGCTTCCATTCGACGATTGCTTCAACTTTCTTTGGTCGACTATAATGCCTCCCGCAGAGATGATATACCCGAGAAAGGATACACTGCTTAGCCAAAATTCATACTTGCTCAGTTTTGCGTATAACCTATTATCCCGGAGAGTCTGAAGCACGGTTCGCAATTACTCCTCATGTTCCTCCTTGTTCTTTGAATACACCAAGATATTATCAATGAACACTACTACAAACTTATCGAGGCACGACCAAAACACTCGATTCATCAAATCCATGAAGGCGACAGGGGCATTGGTCAATCCAAACGACATGACCAAGAATTCATAGTGGCCATAGCGAGTGTGATAGGCTGACTTTGGCACATCGTCTGGCTTGATCTTTAATTGATGGTAGCCCGAACGAAGATCGATTTTTGAGAATACCGAGGTGCCTTGCAGTTGATTGAAGAGGTCATCGATTCTGGGAAGGGGGTACTTATTTCGGATGGTAGATTTATTCAATTCTCGGTAGTCGATGTAGAGCCTCATCGAACCATCCTTTTTCTTCACAAATAGCACTGGTGCATCCCATGGAGAAACACTCGGACGGATGTACCCACGATCGAGCAGTTCTTGTAGTTGGACCTTCAGCTCCTTCAGTTCGGCAGGGGCCATTCGATACAGTGCTTTGAAAATCGGCCGAGTATCTGAAAATATATCTATAGTGAACTCTATCTCTCGGTCGGGCGGCATGCTGGGCAACTCATCTGAAAACACATCAGAAAAATCTGCCACAAGATATGCTTAGTCTTATGATAGTAATCCTCGAGCTTGCTTGCGGGAGAGGGAAGTCGTAAAGGCGACATTCTGCCTTAGCCTTAGTTTAATCCTTCAGTGCCCTCCAGGTTGTATCCCATCTTTTGGATAAGATGTAGGGCTTGCGAACTGTGCCAGTAGAGTGACGGTCTGCCAACCTCGAATTCTTTTTCTACTTCCTTTGGGATGAAGGACCGGGGCATTCCACTCTGCTGAAGATGATGATCTTATCTCCCTTCTTCCTGGATGGGACTAAGAAATAAGAATCCTGATTAGAGCGAAGCCGGTGCACGGGTCAGGTAGTGGTCACTTGTGTGTGCAGATGGAGGCCCAGACCGTGCTCCAGGGAGTAGAGTGTACTTATATGCATACGCCCTGAGTAGTTCAAAGATAGTCCTTTATTGAGAAAATAAGGTATCTCTTCCGGCAGGATTACATCGTCAGGAGAAGGGATATTGACATTGGCGGATATATATTCATCCAGCTCATCCTTTCCCTCGGCTAACCCCAGTATAAGCGAAAGCTTTGGTGGTTTTCTACGTAATTTTACCACCAAAGGTCCGAAAGTTGCAGCCGCGGTCGGGTCTTCCTTTGGTGGTCGACTCGGCCTGTGAAGGCGAACGACCATTGGTTCGGAAGGCGTAGATAGGGTGAAATCTCCTTTTAGAGGTCGATTCGGCCTAAGAAGGTGGACGACCATTGGTTCTGGCGACGCTGAAGGTATCGGAGATTCAGGTGCCTTTTCACACATTTTAACGATGAGGGGTGCGACCGCATCGGGAGTGAGATCCTTGAGACGGATTCTCATAGGCTCCTCGGATGCTGTTGTGGCCTCGGCTTCATCATTGGCCTGGTTGCCACCTTCATATTGGCGGACTTTCTTGTAGAGGATCGAGTCAGAGTAGCAAATCTTGATACCTTTAAATGGATCGACATTAGCGAACTCCGTTTTGACTAAACCTTGTTCGTCTACATATTTTAGGCACTGGTGGAGGGTGGATGGAACAATCACGTGTTCATGTATCCACGGATGTCCTAACAAGACGTTGTAAGACGTATCTACGTCTATGACGTAGCAGGTAACTTCTGTTTTTAAGTCGCCGATCTGACATTTTAGGCAAAATTTACCCAGAGGGTAGGTCCTCCCCTTGTTGAAGCCGCTGATGGCGGTATTGGTGGCCGCTAGATGATGCATCGGGATCCTCAGAATCTGAAGCAAACTTCTCAGGATGATGCTGATCGACGATCATGGGTCAATATGCATTCGATCCACCTTGATATCGCCGATATATCCTGTGTAGTACAGGGGCCGATCGTGCCTATTGTTCTTTAGCAACATATCCTGTTATGAGAAGATGATATTGGGTATCGCATCCATGGCATTGTTGCAATGTGGACAAGCAGCAGGATCTTCGGTTGGCGGCTTGACTTACGCCAAGTAGACATCGACATTCTGCAGTGCCTCACTCAGGGCAGCCCGCATGTCGTTAGAGAGCCGTAAAAGCTCAAAGAGTGACAATTTTGCCAGAGTGTGGGCTAATTGTGCTAAGATGTCAAAATTATAGGGCCTTTCCAGCCCTTTTGGTGCATCCCTACGCAAAGGTTTATTGAAGCGTGTCTCTTTCTGTTTGGACTTGTCCGCCAGTGGGGGCTAGATGGCCCGGGACCAGTGGTGGTAGGTGCGATAACCGGGGGCGTATCGCCATGAATCGGTTGGTATATTGCATCTGACCTTGTCGCACATGTTGTCAGCTCTTCAGCCTGGGAAGAAACTGTATAACATTTCTTAGATTTTCTGCTTTTGGACTTGGCGGTGGAGGATGCTGTCGGCTGCATCAAGTCTGGCACGAGGTCGGGATGGACCCACATGACCTCACCGTGTGGTGTGGTAAGAGGTATTAGACCGGCCGCCTGGTCTCGAGCTGGTGGAAGGTTGACAACTTCCATAGTCGCCTTAGGGATAGGGACTACTCCGTCTTGGGCTTTCGTCGATGGAAAGTTGCAAATTTGGGGGGACATCATGTTGATGGCGACCGTCATGTCATCAAAGTCCAGGAAAATAGCCTTGGTGTCTATTAGACGTTGGATGTACCGCTTCAGGGTATAGCACGCATGCGTCGGGTGATGGATGTAGCAGTGGAAGTGATAATACTTTGGGTTGGCGATCTCCGCCGCCTCAGGATGATGTTTGACATCGGGGAGCCAGATTTTGTCTCCCTGCATTAACATGTCAAAGATAGGTTTGACATCAACATCTTCGAAAGAGTAAGTTTCCTTCGATTTTGGAGGCTCCGCCAGCTTTTGCTCAGGCTTCTTGGTCAAGGTAGCGACCATAGCTTGTTTTCCCTTTCCGTCGCGGCTGCTATTGCCGCTATTATTATTATTATTATTATTATTGTTGTTGTTACTGGGACGCTTGCCCTTTTCCTCTGCAGTAGGAATGTGGATCCCCAAGTGACGAGCGTCCTTGAGCTTCTTCTCAGCGTTGACAACACTTATTACAATGAACGTTGTCTAGTCTTTGAACTAGCTCTTGCCCATCCAGAGAATGACTGTCGAGAGCATATTCTTTCGGTACATCTCCATTAGTGTGGCATCGGGATTGCCAGGAGGTAACCTTAGCGCGGCCTGTCGGAACCGTTCGATGTAGTTTTGCGTCAGTTCCTTCTCACCCTGGGCGACGTTCATCAGAGAAGACATCGTCATATCATTTTCTGCCTCATAAATCTGTTAAGGAATAGACGCTTGAGGTCATCGAATGATGAGATACAGTTATCTTCGTGACTGCAGAATTAATTAAAAACAACCCCTACCAATGACCCGACGAAGAGCCTGGTAATAATAGCGTCGCTGCGGGGTAAGTGTCCCGTGGTGATCTCGAAGTAGCTCATGAAGGGGCAAGGGAAGGGCTTCCCATCAAACAAGTTAATGTTGAAGGGCTTGTACTTGGGCGGATACGGTACATCCCTCTACTCAATCGGGTATGGTTGTTGTACCCCGAGATCATGGAGTGAGTCCCGATTGCTCATGGAGTCTAGGCGAGCCCGAAGTTCTCGGACCTCCCTCCTTGCTTCCTTAGCTTCATCTCCTACTGAAGACGCCGACGAGCCAGGTAGGAGAGGATCACCACCCGCAGGTGGAGCGGTCGTATTTGAATCTTCGTTGGTCCCGTGGTCCAGATTTGCTTGTCCAGAGGCCCTTGCCGGCTGGGAGGCCATGTTTGTTTTGATTTCCAACATTGTCTAGGTCAAATCTTGTATTGATGCAGTCATTGTATGCATCATGGCTTCGAGCATCTCGAGACATTACCGGTCACTGGGGCCTTCATGATCGTCTCCATCCATGTACACTGTCCTCACACAAGAAAAAATGGAGGGGGCAGTGGATGCTGTGCTTTATGTTTCATACCCTTGTAGTGAGTAGTCTTCAAGGAGGGCTGGAGCTGTTGTGTCTTTCTCAGATTCGAAGGGGATACTACCCCCAGCGTAGAAGATTGTGTCGTCTTGGTGGGAGTAGCTACCTTCCAGTATCTTGGAGTCCGTTACTTGAGAATCGTTGTCTCCTCGGAATGCCGGATTGTCGCGTACATCCAGGAGGACACTACCCCCATCTTGAGCCACCCCCAGGGATTTAGAGGAAAAACTACCCCCAGAGGCTGACAACTTCTTCCTTGAGCTGAAGCCTTGGAAGACGCCTTCCGCGAGTGCCGTCGTTATCCCTCCGGGTAATCGCCTTCGCGATACCGTGGTAGAGAGCGTAGGACTGCAGGTATTTGACTTCTTTCTTTCCTTGGTGGCGGGAAGCTTTCCAGTTAAATAGCATAAGGTGAAGAAAAAATCCTCCTCTTCTGATACTTGCTCCTGATCTCCGGGTTGCTGCCAGGTTGGTACTTTTCGATGCAGTCGCTGGAAGGCTGACTGAATGTCTGTGAGTACTGCTACTTTTTTGCAACAACAGTTGATAATAATGTTAGCGCAGCTGTGCCTCGGAGAGGGCACGTCGCACGCTGTAGTTGTTTTTCTTGCTTTATGCTTGTGAGTAATCGTGTCACATAAATCATGCGAAGTGTGTTTTACCTTTGCATCCTCTTTGTGATTTCGGGTATCTTGGGTACACGGATGCGCAGGTGTTGTATTTGCTCCCTGGCCTAGGTTCGTACACGAACTTGCCCTATAGTACTGGTGAAAGACTTTTGAGACTGGACATGTCCATTGGTCCTTGTGGGCTGGAAAAAAATGGTTGGTCTTGTACAACTGTCCGTCAGAGGCTCACGTAATAACTAGCGATGCATGTTGGCGGTCGGTCGTATGAGCAATTATTTAAGCTTGACGGGCTCGCACTTCTTGGACTTCTTCAGTTTAGCTACCGCAGGCGCATAGTATGAAGAGTCCAGCTTTAGGTTTTCACCATTCTCCGTGGGTCGCATAGGATATGCGCCGGATGAAATAAGGTCAAAAATAGAGGTTTTGTTACTATTGGGGGCGCATCCGGCATGTTGTCTGCGGCAGTGAGTTGATGCCGCATGGGCAGTCTTATCCGGCCTCCTCCTTGGTCGCGTAGAAGCTGCCTCAGCATCAGGACGTCTGGCATCATAGTATTTTTTTTTGCCAGAGTCTCGGTGCTGAACAGTCTCTACGTCAGCCCAGGATGCTGCATAGATATGGACGTTATGGGTGTTCGTCCGACGACCGTCCTTGGAAACAGAGTGAGAAGCTGGAAGCGTCTTCTACGTAGCTGGGTGGGGCGCAGCGGCCTTGGCCACCTACGTTCTGCGGGTCTTCGAGTGGGGAGCACCCTTTCTGTTGGAAGATGTTGTCGCATAGACAGTAGCCGCATGATGTGCAGTCCCTGCGGTTGGCAGAGAGACGGGGAGCACATGCTCCACAGTTGGGTGAGGCGCGGAGGCCTTTGCTACCCACGTCCTACAGGTCTTCTTGGGCTTTGTTTGCCTCGGAGAAGGACATGCGCTATCCCCGGAGAGCATATCCTCGAACACTTGCTAGTCGAAGCGGACCACCAGTATCTTTTGTGTCGAGCCGAGCTTGACCGCATTGGACTGCGTCACCGACTTCTCAATAGAGGAGGATATCCCCAGCATAGTCGCTACCGTCTTTTCCATTTAAATCAAAAAGAGAACTGGGAGAACTAAATTTGATTAACAAACTAAGAAAATACAAAAAAAGAGTCCTAGAAGACAATCTAAGTTCAAATTTATTTTCTGGGGGGTGACGATGGAGGATTATGAGTGTAGCAACTCTCTTTACTCTGTGGACGGTCTGATGCAAAAGCTCTTCTCTCTCCCTTGAGTGTTGATTCGTAGTAGCCAGCCAGCCTTTTGTCCGAGTCTGGTACCCTAATATTTATAGTAATATTTATGGCCACATAGATTTTGGGCTGCATGGATGACGGGGTTTGCCACGTGTCCCCTCTTAATGGAAGGGTGCTACAGCTATGCACGGGATCTGGGCTCCGCTTCCACGTGAACATTTGTTGGGATTTTGTTGTTTGCTGAGTATCTCGGCGGTTCTCAACTGTTGTAGGCTTGACTTGGTCAAATGGATATGTGGCCGCTATTTGGTTGCAGAGGACCACTTAGTTGTAACAGCAAGAGTTGGTCGACGTGGAATCTGGAACATATGTGGCCAAAGACGCAGGGGACGCACGGAGTCTGGAACGTACGGGTCCAGAGACACATGGACCGCATGGATCCTAGAAAGCATGGGCCAGAGTCGCATGGGACGCATGTAGTCTGGGACACATGGGCCAGAGACGCATGGACGACATGGAGTTTGGGACGCATGGGCCAGAGACGCATGGGATCTTTTTGTCGTGTTGTCCACGTGTGTCACCCTCACATTTTCATTTAATGGTAGTTTGATAATTGATATGGATAATTTTTATTTTTAGAATTATTTGTATTTAAATATTGTGCATGCAAGATTATTTAATTATTATATTATTTAATTATTGCTAGTTATAGCTTTTTTTAGACTTGTGTAGTGGACCTAACATATTTAATTAGTTGCATGAACCAACATTTCATATGAGTTTAGTTTGAGCCCATGAATTAGGCCCACAGATTAGGAGGTTGGATTAATTAGTGTAACCATTAGACTAGAACCTTTCCTCATTAATTAGTTTCTTCATAAGAGGCCCCAAGGGATAATTAGGACATTTCATACTAGCATAGAGAGGGGTATATGACCGGCCACATCTAGGAGGAGAGAAATTATTTCACTTCACAATTCCCAATTCCTTTAGATCTACATTTTCCTTCTTCCAATTTCCTTCATTTTCTCATCATTTCTTCACCAATTCTTCACAAATTCCTTCTCTATTCTTCATTGGAGGCTTCTACATCAAGGATCTACAAGGAGGAAGCAAGGAGCAAGAAGGAGGAGGCCAAGATCTACAAGGAGAGGAGCTACTTTGTATTTGAGGACTTTTCATTAGGAATCCATCTCCCAATATTTCCCCCTTCTAGTAAACTCTAAATATGATATTTAACCCACATACATAGGCTACCCATAGAAATTAGTTTTAGGTTTATCGGAGACCTACAGCGGAAGTTATGTGCATTTTGGTATCAATTTTGGGAGAATTCCGAGATTGGCACATATAGTGTTTGTCATTTGGTCAAATAGATCTATATGACATATAATTGCTTGTTTGTGACTAGTGTCGTATCCATAATTGGATACGTTAGGCCATATCTCGTCAATTTGACGAAACATATTGATTTTGGGATTTTCCTTCGACACGAAGACTTATGCATATCACATTGCTACACGGACACGTAGTTAATCTAACTACTATATGTATTATTCTTATTTAGTGTATTAGACTTGCTCGTGTCCTCCGGGATGCGTTTGGTTGTGTGTTGGAGCCGTATCGCAAGCGTATCATAGAGTTAGTATGATATGGGTGCGGTACACTCCACGTGTTTGGTGTTTTGCTCTTATTTCTATATGTACATGTGTATTTATATGTCTATATAATATTTATGTAATACATGTATGTATATATTAGTGTATATGATAAGTGTATATGTGTGTAAGTGTGTGTGCGTGTGTGTTTGTGTGTGTGTGTGTATATATATATATATATGTGTGTGTGCGTGTGTGTGTGTGTGTGTGTGTGTGTGTATATATATATATATATATATATATATATATATATATATATATATATATATATATATGTGTGTGTGTGTGTGTGTGTGTGTGTGTGTGTGTATATATATATATATATATATATATATATGTGTGTGTGTGTGTGTGTGTGTGTGTGTGTGTGTGTGTGTGTGTGTGTTTACTTGTATATAGGTATGTGAGTGTGTGAGTTATGTATATGTGTAGTGTGTGTTTGTGTGTGAGCGTGAGTTCAGTTTCAGTGGATGAGGGACTCGGGCAGATACATCAAATGGAGAAGAGGTTGTGCAGTCCCCCAGTTTCCAGTATGCACAGCAAGGGGGAGGTAGCAGCAGCTCGTACAATAGGCAGTGTGCATTAACTTCACTGCATCGTACATCAAGCAGTGTGCATCATCGAGATGCACAACACAGTGCAGGAAGTTCAGCATGCAGCAGATTGCATCGAGGAGCACAGCAATGTGCAGGTGCAGATTCAGTTCAGCAGCCAAGGTATTTAACTGCACTGAAGATCAACTGCAGTCGCAGTTTCAATAACATGAACAACTTTTCAGTATCAGCAAGTGTGGATTCAGTACATCAAGTTCAGCAGAGCCAGTGCACAACTGAAATGGCAGTATATCAGAACACTGTGCAAATCAGGAAACTGAGAGACACTGCAAGCAGCATGTTGCAGGCATGCAGTAATAGCAATACATTCAGTTTAGCATGGTGCATCATCTACTCTACAACAAGCTCTGCAGCTGTGCAGGCATTCAACAAACTACCTCGCAACAGCAGTCTCCATCAGCAAGGAGCATGCACAATGGCACTGCAAAGCAGCAAAGCAAGGAGTTTCAACCGAGCAAGTGCAGCCTCTTACACAGCAGCAAGTAGTTTGTGCAGTCTCATCAGTAACACAGCAAGATAATGGTTTAGCATGGGTTAAGATGGTTTAGCTAGGTGGGTTCAGTTAGTTAGTATTCATGTTAGCAATTGGTATTTAGCTAGATAGCTAGTTATAAATACCTTATTAGTTTAATAGTTAGCCTAGTAGTTATTATATATATATATATATATATATATATATATATATATATATATATATATATATATATATATATATATATATATATATATATATATATATATGTTTTGTTGGTATGTTAATATTATATGGTAGTTAGTATCTAGGTATTGTATTATATTGTAGTACTTAGTATATAATTTAGCTATATGCATTATGTATATATGTCGTATTGGTAATATTGTTAGTTATAGTTAGCATATTGGTTGGGGTTTCTATATGTGTATTAGTTATATGTTAAGTGTTTTGGATTACCTCAGGATACCAAGGTAATGTCAAGGTATTGGGTCGATACCCAAGGTATTGAGTTTGGATATCGAGATAGGTGTGATACACATTGGTGCAAGGCCAAGGTATCCTATTTCATTTGTTTTATTATAGTATTATAATTAATGACTTGTATTTATATATCTAAAATACTATTTTCATATAAATAAACTTGCTTATCTTAGGATACGTCTTTTTGAGTGTCTTGTAGTATCTTAGATTAGCTTGTATAGGTTAGTTTCATAGTGTATCGACTTAGTGACCTAGTATTAGACTCTTGCAACCTAGATTTCATCGGTTTGACCTAGAAATGGTTTATTGACCTAGAATTGCATCAACTTAACTTATTTTTATTTTTGAACCTTGTATTGATGCAATATACCATATATAGGTCTGTGTGACACCAACTTAGGCATCGAGAGACACACCTTGCTCAGGACTTCAGGCGAGTACATTTCTCTGATAGTTTTTAATTCATAATATTCTATATATGCATGTTCTAGAATTGTATAGTTGATCCCAACACAGTAATTTCACAGACTTGTACTACATGGATCCCGTCAGGAGATGTTATCCCCTACCGTGTTCAACGGGTACTCGTGTACATGTATTTCATTGTGTATATTGGGTATTAATTTATATTCGTGTTCACACACTGCT